>JAKLMI010000181.1:8134-28043 GCA_022813495.1 Pasadenomyces melaninifex
ACGACACTCGATCGTCTCGACGTCCTTCTCTCGGCACAAACACGGACACGTGTTGCACTAAATTGATGTCATGCTGAAAACAAGCCCACTCGCAACAGCTTGCTCGATGGCTGGATTTTATCCCTGGCAAGTATCACACTATCTCTCTCGTTGCTACAAATCGCACTACGTGTGTTCCTTCCGTGGTGTCCTGTCACTAAAGCGTGCAATTGCCCATAAGCAAACACTGTACGAGTTACGGTAATGCGACACGAATGCTGATGCTGATGCGAATGCTGTAACCTCGAGTTTCTGAGTCACCCTCTGTACAGAGAATTCGCATAAAGAGTCAGACTACTGTAGGGCCGGAGCGACGCGATCCCAACTACATCTGATATTGCTCTTATCGAGATCTTTCAGAAGAATTGCACACACTCGATAGACAGCTCGAAACAACAATAATCAAAATGAGCACAACAACTCATGGAAAGCAGCCTGTGGTCTGCGTGTTCTGTAAGGCTCATTCTAATTCTGCAATACCGACTGAACGCTGATGAACCTAGGCGCATCCTCTCCTGGTGCAAACCCAGTCCACCTCGACTCAGCGCGGATACTATCTGCCGGTTTATCTAAAGCAGGTTACAAACTCGTCTATGGAGGCGGCACATTAGGTATGATGGGTGAAGTAGCAAAGACGTTTGTTGCAGGTTCGGGTCCTGACAGCGTCGATGGTATAATACCTCGCGCTCTCATCAGAACAGAGAAAGACCCAAGTTTACGGAACGACAGTCCTTCGCCGGCTCCTGGTGCAGATGTCAAACAGGCTGAGCGCACCATGACACGAGACCAGCTGAAAAGAACTGATACCTCGCACGCCATACCGCAATCCGAATTCGGCAACACGATCATTGTGCAGGATATGCACACACGAAAGCGAATGATGGCGGAAAGGGTGACAAGTGGTGGTGCCGGAAGTGGCTTTGTTGCCTTGGCTGGTGGATACGGTACCATCGAGGAGGTGATGGAGATGGTGACTTGGAATCAAATAGGGATTCACAAAATGCCAATTGTGGTCGTGAATGTAGATGGGTACTGGGATGGGCTGCTTGACTGGGTCAGACGGAGCATAAAGGAGGGCTTCGTTGGTGCTGGAAATGCCAACATCATTATGGAAGTCAAGGATCCAAGTCAGGTTGTCGAGGCCTTGCAAAACTACAAGGTAGCTGAAGGACGGTACAACCTGGACTGGACCAGGGAGTGACGACACTGAAGTGGTAGATCCTGATAGCAGATCAATCTAGAGACTTAGACTTCCGCTTGCTCGTCAGTCGTGATGCATCTCCTACGCCTGAACGCCTTGCCATGACATTCATGATTGTTCATATGCTATGAGTCTGTTTCCATAGCCTCACCTTCAGCCGGCGCTGATTCCACGTTGGCTTCCAGCAGAGGTCCGATTTCTTGTCCATCGTAAAGTTTGAAGTTCTCGGTCTTCTTGCGTCCATCTTTCTCTCCTATACCAATGACCGCTAAACTTGTGTTGTCTACAGTCAGCTCCTTATCCTGTGCTAAACTTTCCTTCAGAGCTAATAGCCCGTGTTTGACGAGCTCGTCTCTGCTGCAGTCTGCGAATTTATCTAGATGCCTCTCTAGATATGTCCTTGCCATTTGACTTCTTGCGCCAATGGCACAAGCGAGCATTTCCTGTGTCATTCCACTTGGGCTGAATTCGAACAAGTGTGGCCCTAAATCATCTACACCTGCCACAAGCAAGCCAACACCGTAAGGTCGTTTGCCATAGTGCTGTGTCGATGATTGTGCTCGGTCTCCGATCATGTTTACTATTCGTTCCGTAGGTATGGGTCGGCCATATGACAATTTGCTTGCTAATGATTGCTGTTTCATGAAGTTCGAGAGTACACGAGCATCTGAAGCCAAGCCTGCAAGCGCAACTCCCAGATGGTCATCTATGCCTATTATCTTTTTCTGATATGAGGATAGCTCTTCTGCGTTGCGCTGGGTCATGTGTAAGCAGACATTGCCAAACACCTTCGTAGGTCAATCATACCTTTAGCGCTGTGAGAACAACGTGCTTCTTGGAGACAAGACCGACTACAACCGATCCCTGTTTCACTGCCTGGTCTGGATGTTAGGACTACGCCGATGATTCTCATATCTTGAAGTCGTACCTCTTGTGCATATTCGACTTGAAATATACGGCCTTGCGGCGAGAAAGTGACTGCATCGTTGTCGTAATTGTTTCGGAACATGGTCGTGTCTCACGCTATAGCTAGCATACAATGCTCCGGAACTGTAGTCGAATGCGGACTTCTTGAGGAGGGCAATCTGGAAGTCACGATGTATGCTGAGTAGCAGCACTTTCCTCAAGTGTTCAGGCACGTCTGGAGACGCGCAGCAGGTGCAGTTTCAGGCATCTCAGGCACCAATGCCATCATCCTCGCCTGGACAGCGGAGCACGAGCACCAACCTCCAACGCAGCTCCCCAAGCGAACGAGCAGGCTGCGTGATTCATAGCGTTCTCGACATCTCCTGCTCTAGAAATTCCGGGTAGAAATACACAGAGGAGAAGACGATCCTCGACCTCAGGCTCATACCTGTCCCGTAACTGCCAGTATCTACGACTCTAACCCGCCATGGCGGCAGGATTGAAGACAATCATAGCGCTCTCATTCGTATGCGCCTCACGACCACAACACTTCATGGCTGACAAGACTAGGTTCTAGCTATAGGCTTTCTCCTCGTCATCCTCAGCGCAGCTCTTTTCCACAACTTCCTGACCCTGCTCGTGGTAGCGACCTATGTTGTCGCTCCATTACCGAACTGGATATGCGGGAAGTGCGCTAATCCAGATGATTTTATGGGTGAAGCAGGATATGCAGTGGTAGACTTCGGACGATTCTGTACCGGATTTCTTGTGGTCATGGGTGTTGGTCAGTATACAAGAAAGAAGTCTCTCTAGCGGTACGCTAATTTACGCAGCACTGCCTGTTATGCTGGCGCATTGTGCTCTGATACAAATTCCGGCTATGGCAATGAGTATAATAGGGTAAGTGTTAAGGTTTCATCGCAAGGCGCAATGCTGACGACTACAGGGGTTTGCTTATCTATGGCACAATCATCAGCTTCACGCAATTCTTCAAGGAGGAGCAGGACTTTTGAGTCAAAATTCAATCTCGAACAATCTCGAATGTAGTATGAGCGTTGCATATTCATCGATAGTATCATTACAGCAAGCGAAAACGTTATTATTTCCACCGACTTTCCCTCGACCGCACATGATTGCGCCATGAATTTGTGAGAAAAGGTCTTCGGAAGGATGCCGTCTCATAAAGGAGCAGCACAGTTTGTCCTTCGAGTGATACACACAACAAGTGGTCGGCGGAGGATGCATATGGAATTCTGCTTGTGCTCGTCATGGTAGAGCGAGCTTCAATGCACTGATCTAGGTCTCTTCAGCATCGACCTCATTCGTCGTCACACGCATCAACTTATCGAGTCCACTTCGTTCCAGTTCGGTTTTACCTTCGAGCTCGCCCTCCCCGTCTTGCAATTCGGCGTCTTCAAACCACAATCGAGCACTGCCATACGAGATACACAGTTCCTCACCAGTCGCAATATCACGATGAGCAGTGTAGACAATCGTGCCTGCAACGATGTCCCTAGCCCAGATGACGTTCTGCTTCAAGGTCGAGTGATTGAACATCGAGCCCAGACCTAAAGCAATTGCCTGAGTTTGAGGACCTCCAGCAGGATCTGGCCAATAGTACGTGTAGTGCTGTAGAGAGGTCTGACTTGTGTGCTGGTCGACCTCGTCTTTTGTCAGGACGAGTACTGGGCTAATCTCCACAACTGTGCCCTTTGGTATTGATCTTGAAGCAAAGACACCTCGACCTACAACAGAGATAAACATCAGTCGACACTGAGCTTGTGCTGAGGTTAACCACCAATTTATTCTCACATACCTTTTGGCGTATCTGCCACCAGAACAAGGTTGTCTGCTCTTGTTAAAGGATAAATTTTGGCCTCTGCCACCATTTCGCTGCCGTATTCACCTTTTCCCCAGCACCAAATGTCAGAGTCTCGCGGAAAGACATGGTGTAAAAGGAATTCTCATTTCTTAAAAAGGCGGAGATGGTCGGAAATAGGTCCTCCAGAACTGACATAATAATCATGAACTTCATCGTCTGTCTACGAGAGCAGCCGTAGCCGCCAAGTCCTACCCTCTCCTATTCCGTGCCAATCATCGCGTAGGTCTTTCGACCAGAAGACGCGTCACGAACTCCTTCCTAAAGTCGTTGTTGAGCACACCATGTTTATTGACTTCGATGAGCAAGGCAAGTAAAACAGCATGGCAGCTAATGGACAAGCTCAAGAGGACACAACTACAGCGAATAGCCACCTTAATTGGTGCACCTTTAACAGGCACTAAACCTCAGCTTCTTGCTAGCATAGAGGATGTCTTGGCTCAATCTTCGAGAAAGAAGCACCCAAAAGATGGAGAGCTACGCGTGTTGTCGATCGACATGGGCATTCGAAACTTAGCCTATGCCTTTTTGACATACAAACCAGGCCAGAAGTTCGAGCACAGACCCATGCTGCATACATGGCAAAGGACGAATCTGCTACAGGCAGAAGCTCCTGGACATAGTCCGATCCAAGAGGGAGTTATGCAGGCAATTCCCGACACGCAAATCGGCAGTGAGCATGATTTTGAGCCTAGCACGATGGCCCAACGAGCATATCATTTCACGAAATACTGCCTAAGTCTCAAGCCCACCAACGTACTTGTCGAAAGGCAACGATTTCGAAGTGGTGGTCGTTCTGCTGTGCAGGAATGGACGCTGCGGGTTGGCATGCTTGAGGCTATGTTTCATGCTACATTCCTTGCAATCAATCAGGAGAACAGAGCACACAACACAAGCGTGGAATCCGTTCTACCCATGAGAGTCAACAAATTCTGGTTCATTGACGAAGATTTGCCAGCCACTGGCAAGCAGGCCAAGCAAGCGAAGATAGCACTGGTCGCTGATATGCTACAAGCGACCAATACTTCGGAAGCCAAATTTGATACCTCAAAAGACGTGCTTAGCAAAATCCCGAGCTTTAAGCAAAGCCTTCCGCGAGGCGCTCGTCTGCAGAAATCTGTGAAGCAAGCGGAGAAGCTTGACGACATGTCCGATGCTCTATTGCAAGGACTTGCGTGGCTGCAATGGCAGAAGAACCGTGGAGACCTGCTGGAACACGGCCCTTCAGCGCTTGGAATCGAGTAGTAAACCCAATTGCTTCACCTAATTCGCAAGCACGATGAAGCGGTGATGGATTGAGCGGAACCTCTTTGAGGTGTCCCGTTTCGAAACATCAGAAACGTAGAATGCCATTGCCGACTCCTTTGTGGTTACCTATCAACCATGCGTGAAGCAGTCGCATTTCTCCAGTGAGCCAAATGCCCAAGTTTCCAGTGCCGGTCGTTGTAGAACCGTGAACGCCATCGCTAAATGCATGAAGGAATCATAGTCGCAAGTCCTAGGTCGAATCCGACCACAATCCAGTGTCCTGGTAATCAATCTCTTACAGCATCGGGGTCGCTACCGTCCCTCGGAATGTAATGTACGCCTTGTTCTTCCAATGCATCCACCACACCTTCGGGCAGAGTTCCGCTCACCTTCAGCGCATACACTGAGGGAACATATTCAGTTAATCGCAACCACTTGGCGACCCAAGAACTCTTGGGGTCGCCCATCGTAATTACGCCTTCGAATTGCTGTGACGTACATTCGTTGATGGCTTCTGCAGAGCCGCGCAGTTGCAGTATTTCTTCGCAATTTGGGCAGCCTTGATTTAGAAATTGCTTGTAGGACTGTACTATCGAACACTGTTATTCGTCAGATTACTGAAGCTGCTATGCCTGTGAAGAAAGACCAGACATACCACCATACATGCTCGACTTGTTCTTCCGAAACTCATCACGTTTCTTGTCCACGACGTATCTGGCTGGTAGAGGAGTTCTGCTTTTTTCAAAGTACTGCAATCTTGGTCAGTCTATTGCTTGCCTGGCCGCACAGTGATTGCTACCCACGCTGTAAATAACTTGCAGCTTGATTATCTAGATTGCCTAAGCTGCAAGCGTATGTAGTGGGCAAACAAAGAATTCGGTCCTTGTTAAACTTGTCTTGCCAGATGAACGATTGTCCTTCAATAGTACCTGTTGCTCAGTGCGCTGAATCACGTAGACAGCCTAAGTACGAGGGTAGAAGCACTATTACCAGGCCTGGGCCACTACTTGGATAGGCACTTTCGAGCCTGAATTCGCGTTGTGCACAGGCAGTACCCGACCACTAGGGCCATTAAAAAGAGCCATACACGTCCCGATCAAAATAGTTTGCCGCTTTTTTATACGGCTTAAAGGTTTGTTTGTACTGTATCTCCCTATCTAAGCGGTACTTTATAAAATAGAAAATTGTATCTTACTCTAGATTAGCTACTTAGTAGAATAAGCTATAGTAAAGATTAATAAACGTCACCGTCGTAGTGTATAACGGCGATAAGGTGATAAGAGATAGGTCGAAAACCCGGCAAACT
Organism: Pasadenomyces melaninifex; assembly: GCA_022813495.1. Classification (NCBI taxonomy): domain Eukaryota; kingdom Fungi; phylum Ascomycota; class Dothideomycetes; genus Pasadenomyces; species Pasadenomyces melaninifex. Next base: position 14,714 of record JAKLMI010000181.1, read on the forward strand.
ATTTTGATCGGGACGTGCCATACTCCGTAGCATCTACTAGTATGTACACCTGAGGCACTAGCTATAGATCGCCATTGGCAGGAAACTTTTGTGACCAGAGCCATCGAGGCCAGGCACGCGACAAGATTATGGGTCGCTGTTCGTCATTGACAGCAACTCTGTTCGACATGTTTCGGTAGCATCGATTGACCACCTTGCAATTTTCCTATCCGATCACTTGCTCGAGCTCGCTCACTATGGCTACTGACACTCTCAAGGCCGAGGCTATAGCCTTCAAGGACAAAGGAAATAAGGCTTTCAAGGAACACGACTGGCCCTCAGCTATAGACTTCTATACGAAAGCTATAGAAAAGTTCGACTCTGAACCAGCATTTTGGTCGAACCGTGCTCAAGCCAACATCAAGCTTGAATCATACGGCTATGCTATCGCCGATGCATCTAAGGCCATCGAACTCGATCCTGCAAATGTCAAGGCATATTGGAGAAGAGCCATTGCCAATACTGCCATCCTCAATTCAAAAGATGCCCTCCGCGATTTCAGAATCGTTGTCAAGAAGGAACCGAACAACAAAGATGCAAAGCTAAAACTAGGTGAATGCGAAAAAATGGTGAAGAGAATACAGTTCTTGAATGCAATAGAAGTCAGCGATCCTCCTTCTGCTTTCGAGGGTTTGGAAATAGACTCGATAGAAGTTCCTGCTGACTACGATGGAATAAGGCTCGGGGACAAAATGACACAAGAATTTATAGATGATATGATACAGCGGTTCAAGGATGGCAAGAAGATACACAAAAAGTACGTTTATCAGATAATAAAAGCTGTACGGGATATCGTGTACAGTGAGCCAACCATGGTGGAAATGGAGGTCGCGCCGAAGACAACCCTGACGGTGTGTGGAGATACACATGGTCAATACTTCGACCTGTTGGAAATATTCAGGTTAGCTGGCTCTCCTACCGATGATCATGCCTACCTATTCAACGGCGACTTTGTGGATCGAGGGTCATGGTCCACGGAGATTGCGTTATTGCTATACGCCTACAAATGGCTTCGCCCAAGTTATTTCTTCTTGAACAGAGGAAATCACGAAACAGACGATATGAACAGAGTATATGGTTTCGAGGGCGAGTGCAAAGCGAAATACAGCGACCGCGTTTTTAAGCTCTTCTCCGAATCCTTCTCAGCATTACCTCTGGCTACACTCATTGGCAAAAAGTATTTGACATTACACGGAGGGCTATTCTCTGATGACAAAACTAGCTTGGATGATATCAGGAAGCTCGACAGACATCGACAGAGACAACCGGGTCAATCTGGACTCATGATGGAAATGCTCTGGACCGATCCACAAACTGAACCTGGGCGTGGTCCGAGCAAGCGTGGTGTTGGTCTGCAATTTGGACCAGATGTGACAGCGAAATTCTGCGAGAACAACGGGCTTGAAGCCGTCATCCGATCTCATGAAGTCCGAATGGAAGGCTATGAAGTTGAACACAACGGCAAATGCATCACAGTGTTCTCAGCGCCCAAGTATTGCGACAGCACTGAAAACAAAGGCGCGTATATTAATATCGGTCCCGAACTCAAGCTCGACTATCACAAGTTCGATGCTGTACCCCATCCAGACATCAAGCCTATGGTGAGTAGTCCCCTTGCATCGTTCTAACGTTCAGCTAACAAATATACAGGCTTATGCGCAAAACTCCTTGATGCAACAAATGATGTAGGAATAGGCAAATTCTGTTGGAGGAATTTTGGACGTGCATATAGAACAACTTCAACTGTTATGATAGAGCCCAGATGTCACGAGCGAAAGATGATTGATACTCCCTGATCCGCAATTTGATGCATAGCGTGGTGGATGACAAATCAATCTTGGATATTGACCATACCATTGGATTTCAATCTTAGTCGCAACTACCAATTGACGCACTGCAATAACAACGTCATATGTGTGGAGAAGCTTACAAGAACAGTAGAACTCATAATGGTAGGATACTAGCCTTCTGGATTTCCAACTCGTCCATCACCTACACAGCCATTCTGGTGATCGTCCGAGGAGAGCAGCAATGAATGTCATACTAACAGGCACATCTGGCCATCTGGGCTCGCGCGTTCTCCAGTCAATCCTTCACAACGACTTGATCCGCTCGGAAGATCTAGTGATCTCGACTTCCTCTCCGCATAAGGTCCAAGCGATCGCAAAACAGAACGACATTCAGATCGTTTCAGGTGACTTTACAGACCCTGCCGCACTACGCGAGTCTTACGTCTCAGCACATGCCGACATCCTCTTCTTAGTTTCATTTCCCTCCCCCAGCGTAGAGCGATGGCTTCATCACAAAACAGCTATAGACGCCGCGAAAGATGCAGGCGTTAAGCTAGTCGTTTACACAAGTCTCATGTTTGGTGGTGCGACCGGCATGGAAAGCGTGGCAGGCGTACAGCAGGCACATATCAAGACCGTAGAGTATCTTCAAAGCACGGGGCTAGAGTATGTCGTGGTCAGGGAAGGGATTTATGCTGAAAGTTGGTGGTTATATGCTGGATTCTTGCAGCAGCCGTTGCCAGAGGGAGACGTGACCTTCGTAATTCCGGCCGATGGACCGATAGCTTGGGTCAGCTGGGATGATCTTGGTGAGGGTACTGCGAAGATATTGGCGGAGCTTGTGCATGGAAATAGGAGGTGGATTGGACAGACATTGAATTTGACAGGCCCAAGATCGACGACGATTAGCGACGTGGGCAGATTGTTAGAGGAGACTTCTGGGAGGAAGGTCGAGGTTAAAGTCGTTGGTAAGGAGGAGGCAAAGAAGTATCATTTGAAAGATGGTAAAAAGGAAGAGTGGTTGGTTGATAGCTGGATCGGATGGTTTGACGGCATCGCGACTGGCGAGTGCGAAGTCGTGGACATACTGCTTGAGAAGTTGATAGGCAGGGCTCCGAAAGGTATCGAGGAGTGTGCGAAAGAGCTATTCCAGTCTTCTGAGAATTCGGTCGAAGCTTGGCATTAGTGCCATACCTGAATCACTCATGCTTAACATAAAGGGGTGCAGCCGAATAGAGCAATCATCACAAACTTCAGCTCCTAGCAGGTTTCTTAGGGCACCAAATACTCGGAGGGCGAAACGAAAGCTGCGTGTATCTCGCAAGCATTGTCTGCAACGTGAATGCTGGAAAGTACGACAGTGATTCATTCAAAGATGCAGACCTTGAGCACCGTTGGGCGTGCCATTCGTGTTGGCACCTGTGTTCGCTTGAAGCGCACCTAGTAATCTTGGACTGACATTTCTGGGATTCGTCTCTTCTGCCACGTTCAGCAGCTTCAAGAAGAAGTCATGCCGCAACACCTGCATTAAATAATCACCTGGATCAATCATGTCAGAGACAGCATATCTCAGGATTCCGCCATATGGCTGGTTCTCTGTATTGCCCTTCATGTAGATCTTCTCGACCTCAGGAAGTGTGGATGTGGAGATTTGTGTCCAGTCAATTTCTGATAGCCTCGAAATGAAATCGAGCAATCTACCTTGTGATATTGTGGCTTGATGCAAACCCTTCTTCGTCGACACTCTATGTCGCGACTTGGTGGTTAAAGTGGTCCACTCAAACAACAAGCTGTAGACTTCAACATCGGTGAAGATACGTCTCCATAACAGACCTTGACCTGAAGCCTCTCCACTGCCTGATCGTGTGACGACGAATGTGCTCGTTGAAGGACTATCGACTTCGAGCAGTGCTACAATCGTGTCTAACGACTTGTCAGAGACCTCGGTGCTTTCTGTAGCCAACCACGTTTCAACCAGGACTTTGGAAAGAGATGGAGGTACTGCCACGAAGCCGGCACCAGATGGAGAGTCGGCAGCTTTTTGCAGATATGCTAAGATTAGTAGTTGGATAGGAACACTAGGAGACTTTAGACCTTCTTCAAGCTTCTCGGGTGAGATTGTGGTTTTTAGCTCATCGAAAGGAAGCGATAGGACAACTCGCTCAAGGAGTTTAGTCAATGGCCTTGGATCCTGCTCGAGAGACTGCAAAGTCTGTTCACCAGTACTCAGGATGTTCCATAGCGTTTCGCGAGGAGTATGCGTGTCAGCATTTCTGGAGCCTCTCCTTAGCAGTTCTTCATCTAGTTTGATAGAGGGAGTCTGTTTGACCTTGTCCAGGTGCTGCAACACTTCCCGAAATAAAGCTGGCTTGTCTTCAACCACTTGATCCATATCGTCGCACTACCGAATTATGAAGTATCTGACCTGGCAACATGTTTGTAATACATAGATTTGTTGTGCAGAACTGACATGAGCAAGATGAGTTCAGGCAGCAGGTGACCACGCGTGTGTGCAGAGCCTGGACAACGCGATCCGCGCCGAAACGTGGGGTAGATGACGCCTGCAGCATCTGCTCCTGTATGCTCCAATTGTTTGAAGTTATCACAGATTCATGTGATTCTTCTTTCCAATATTGCCGAGCACGATGGCGACTTCTTCGAGTGCTGGTCAGGGCACAGAAAGCAGCCAGCGTGTACAGCTCCATCCTCTCGTGCTCCTTACCGTATCTGACCTTATCACCCGACACCGAGTGCGGCAGCTCGAAGGTCCTGTCGCAGGCATTATATTGGGTCAACAATCAAAAGGACAAGTATCGGCTGAGCACGCCTTTACAGCAAAAATCCAAGATGGTCTACTTGACCAGTCGGACGACTGGACGAATAGGCGGATCGACCAATGTGAGTACAATTGGATCTGGTCTTACAACGGCTGATAAATATACAGATAAGGAAGTACACAAGAACCCAGCACTGGAAGTAGTAGGATGGTTCGCACTCTGTCCTGAAGATGGGCCCCTACCAGAGCATGCGGCGATACATAAACAGCTTACCACAATATACGTCGAGAATGGCATCCTTCTGGCAGTACATCCACAAGCATTCAACCACTTGCAGAGCCCGAAAGCAAGACTGCCAATTTCGATATATGACAGTACATCTGATGGCGAGCAAGCGGCAGGAGAGAGCGCTATGCAGGTCGATAATGCAGACACGGCTCTACGCTTTCGACGAGTACCCTTCGTTGTTGAGACGGATGAAACGGAAATGATCGCGATCAACTATGTGGCAAAAGGAGCTGGAAGCGCAGCTGCCGTTGCACAAACGCAGCCGAAAGCAACACTCAAGTCCGAGTCGTCTAAAAGTGCAAGTAATGGTGCTTCGGCAGGAGGACAAGAGGCAGAACATTCCAGGGGTCCGGTGCTTACAGCAGAAGAAGAGGATCAAATTGCAGGCCTGACAACTCGCTTGAACAGTATCAAGATGCTTCAGGAGCGGCTGCAGCTCATGTCGCGCTTAGTCAAGTCAACTTCACCCTCGTACTTGTCAGATCAGACAGTACCACTGTCCCCGACAAGCCCGACTCCAGAATACCTTGCACCACTTCGCAATATCCAAGCACTACTCTCAAGACTTGCCCTTCTAAGTCCGGTCAGTAGCGCTGGTACTGAGGCCTTGGAGCGAGCAGGACAAGCGCAAGCTAACGACGTGGCATTGACATCTATTCTGGCAACGCTAGGACAGGACGTTCAAGGTCTTTCCGAGCTTGGGAGAAAGTTTACGAGGGTGGAAGAGCAGAAGAGTGCGAAGGCCAAGTCGAGGGGAGGCTATGCCGAAGAGTACAATGCTAGATCAGGCTTCTTCAATCCCGGCTTTTCGTCTGATGCGAATGCTTTATTGATGTAACGATTCACAAAGTAGTGATAGGAGCAGCGTGGTACTTCAAAAAGCATAGCGACGGTGTTATACGTGTAGACGATGGGATCAACTTGCGAACTAGATAGCCTTGGCTTGCATGACGGACACGAACACCTGGATGCTCGCTTCGTTGGCATTAAGTAGTGAGTGGATTTTAGGCACATATCTCCGGATGCTGAATGTACCTAAAAAGCTTAGTGTCTCCGTTATATGCTCCTCGCCAATCGGAAGTCGTTCTCCACCAAGCAATTCCAGAGTGGCATCTTCTGCAAGGATGCGTCTTCAGCCAGCCGAGTCTAGCGTTTCATGTTAAACAATCACTTCTTCAAATCACGAGTTGACTCTGCGCCAAACATGAAACTAGGTGAAGCGCTCGTCATCTAGTATGGCCAGAGAGCTTCGTACAGATTCCCAAAAAATGTCTCTGCGAGTGAGACTGCATCGAGGAGCTCTAACTGAGAGGTAAGCTTATTCATAAGGCGGCCAGCCTCAGTCAGCCACTTCCCAAAAGGAACAAGAAAGTGCACTTCAGGCCGTTTGAAGATCCATCCCTGGTTCACGTCTGCGAAAGCTTCAGTTCATGGATCCAGTACGACTTGAACTAGATCAACGTGCTACCCGAGCTAAGGTATCCTGTCAGTAGTCTCGCTTGTCACTGATCTAGTCCTGGCACGACTTGTACTCATTCCAGGTCACTCCTATCCGGGTTGCTACTAAGATTCGTGTTTCGTCAATCTTCGTATCAGCTATCCTCGTGAGACATCCAGAAGTTTGCTGCGAAACCTCCCGTCATTGTTTTCAGCGATACCCTGATTCGAGCTTCGATCTGTTCTATAGTCAGTTGGAGGAAAGCACTTCTCAAGCACACCAGTCGCGACTGCCTGTGCTGGCCAGCTTGAGTTGCTGGAGTCATGGTGACAAGGAAACTGCCCAGCCTTTCTATCGGGGCTTCGAATTCTGTCAGACCATTTTCCAGGCTGCATAGCTTTTCGTACTGACATGTTGCAGTCAATCCAGCACCGGAAATACCTTGGAGATGCCCATGATCCTCACTATGTTCCGAAAAGTCCGTTGATCTCCAGACAGAAACTGTCGGCTGAGGAGGAGGAGCAGTTGAAACACAGCTGCGCACTGGCTTTGACAGATGTGCCTCACTCGGATGAGATGACCGACGACCCATTTCGTTACCTCGCCAGTCACATTATTGTGAAACCATCCAGGCAAGCACGAAGAGAAGAACAGCCTTCCAACACAAGCGATAAAAAATCTGAGCCTATAGAGCTTCCAAGGAGCTTGTCCACAGCTGCTTCAGCTGGTGATGAGACAGCCACGCCATCGGAAACCTCGAGACGGGAAACAATACGGACCGCCACAACCACACCGCTTACGACTCCAGAAGTTACACCAGGAGATACAGGCAAGCGCTTTTCTGATGCAGGAAAGCGACCTGTTACGGCGCATTCCTCACAGCTTCGTACGGAAGTGAAGACGTTCAAGAGCTCCACAGCTTACTCCTTCCTCGAGAAGGCCCCAGCAGCTGTAAGACCACAGACTGCCATCGCTTCGAAATCTATGACACATCTGCCTACGTTGAAAAAGCATAAATCGAAGGGCAACAAGAACGGCGCTGAAGAGCAAAGCAAGGCAGAGCCCATCGTGCGACCAGACTTCAACAAGAGCCTACCAGCACTACCCAAAGTGATAACGAACGAAGAGCATGCTGTCGACAGCCAATCAAAAGCAAGACCACGAGGGGGACTGAGCAGAATAATGAAGACGGTCAGGTTGCAACGAACTCAGACGCCGATTGCAGTAGTTCCACGAAGCACATCTACGGATCTTTCAAGAGTGCAGGAAGTGCTTGAGCATTCTGCGGCCAACAAAAAGAACAAATCAATTTTCTCTTCGATCTTTCAGCGACGTGGCGGTCAGCAACCGAAACGCGCCACGGTTGGTTAGACATTTCTATTTATCACGACTTTTACGCAGCGAGAATTTCTGATCTTATACTTTTACGTTGAACATATATAGCATGGCGTCTCGGATCAACATGAGCTGAGAACCGAAACTCGTTCATCTTAGGAAGATTGTGGATGCATTTAACAAAGGCATTACAGAGCTCTAGAGCATGAGATATACGACGTCTACAGAGAATCATCATATCTGTCGAATGCTATATGAGGCGAGAATTGCTACGAAGCAAAGAGACAGCAATAGGAGCACGTACAACATTGAGCTTCGAGACACTGCAACATCAGTTGCTATCTCATGGCTAGAAGAATTGCTAGAGACACGTAGAGTACATAACATGTTCAACCATATCACCTTCATATGAGGAATCCAATGTTTTGCCATTATCACACCTATTCTGTTCGTGAAAGTGATGAATAACAAGCTACAGACTCTCACAACCGTTGTATGTGAATCTGCTATTAGCACGCAGGGTTATATCCTGAGACGTGGTAGTGATGGTGTTATCCTTCAAGCAGACGAGTTTCCTCTTCGTATCATCCCATCAATCGTCGATATTGAGAGCTGGGCCGAGCCAATAGTGATGCCTGCCGAAAGGCCGTTAATTCTTGATTTAGTGGCTGAATTAGTTGGCAGCTAAGCATGATTTTACCAGGATTCGCGCCTGGAAGAGAGCTGAATGGTCGGAAATCAACAACGACTTCCAAGAATTTGGTGGCGATTGCATTCAAACGCAATCTCGTTGACGATCGGAACGCGTTGACGGCTTCATGGATAGTCTGAAGTCATTCATTGCTGGTTTCGCGGTCTGCAACTGTCATCCTGAAACATGATAGACTACCGCAATCAAATCTCTAGGAACACAGCTGAATAATGTAAAGAAGATTCGAGTTCAGTATTCTGTTCAGCTGCATTATAGGCAAGGTTTAGGCATGCCTGTGGCCATACAAGGTTAAACTTCAACAGAGTTTGGAGCGACACAGCGTGGAAGGGCAACGCTAGGCCTTTCAAGTCATGCCTGCAAGCATGGACGACAACCAGTATGCAGGTGATAGGAATCAGAATTCCAGCACATCCGAGGACCACAACACTGGAGCGATAAGTCTGTCGAGTACATCAGCAGCTCCCATCTACACGCCGAGCAAGCCATATGATCGTGGCAGTGGACCGGTACTTTTGCCAGTCCACCTTCCGACCGGATCCCGCCTGTTGAAATCGGAGGAGATATTATTGTCAGCTAGTGGCTCATCGCGACTGCCATCGGTGATGGAGCATGACGAGCACGCGTATCTGAACGGAGAAGGCGGCAGCTCGTCGAATTCTGACGAAGAACACCAACAATCTATTCATCAGGCATATCCCTATGGTTTACCTATACAGCAACACTACGATGATACAGACGGCTCGACCATATACACTCCTACCTCAAGCCTGTCATATTCGATACCTAATGGAACATCGGTTCTGAACTCTTGGGGTTCCTATAGCAGTGGCAGACCACGAATGGGAAGTGGTAGTGCGAGCTCATCATCCATGGATCGTCCTGCCAATCTCCCCGAACAACCTCACCTGAACGATCCTCGAACACCACGACCAGGGGCACCGTTGCGGGCCATCTCGAGCACATACAACCCGCCTCGAAGGCCAGGACAATTATCACACCTCAATAGCCGGCGTCAAGCTTCTTCCGTGAACGTCCGGTCGAGACCGCGAGACCCCAATGCACAATACCGAGCTCAAGAGAAGGCTTATATAAACACTGTCAAACGACTGCCGCCAGATTGGGTCGAAAATGGTGAATTGAGAACTCCTGCAGAGTGGGATAGTGTCACTGAGGATGGCACGGACGAAGATTCGCCTCGGACAGAATTCCCAATTGATGACCCCTACGATGAGACTAAGATCTTCAATGAGAACGACGAAGGCCCGTCTGAAGAAGAGCTTAGAGATCCTGCATGTCGAGAACGTTTAGAGTGGCATTCTATGCTTGCTTCAGTATTGCAGGGTGATGTGGTGCGGCAGGAGAAGCAACGTCTCATCGGAACGACAGAACAAAAGAGTCTGTCTGAGATTCGCGAAGAAATCTGGTTTGGCGCAAGAGCAAAGTACTATGGCAGACCTTTGCATATGCAAAAGAAAATGATCGAGGAAGCACGGTCGCATCTCGGTCCAATCGTGGAAAGCATTATCGATTTTGAGATCAAAGGAGAAACAGTGGTTGGAAAATCACCTCTCGAGCAAGTGGAAGAAGTCGTTACCAAGATTGAGAAGTGTTGCTGGCTGTACCCAAGCTGGCAGCAATTGGAGCAGACTCAATCGAGAGCTGGGTCGGATGCTTTCAGAAGCAGCTGTAGCGCTGTCATTGCATGGCACAATGTCACACAAACTATCAATACCGAGCTTGGTATACTTCAGTCTTGGGTCGGCAATTCAGAGCTTGACTTTACGAAGCAGCGAACTGGTCCTGGCTCGACTGAGCTGGCTGACAAGTCTTCCTTCATCGACCGAATCTTGAAGGAGGATGGCCTCAAATCGTTACAGGGTGAGCAGAGCATGTTCAACGGCATAGGCAAGGTGATAATGAAGGCAAAAAGTACGCTGATCGAGAACGCTGCTGCCTTCCATGATCGCCATCTGCCACCCTATATCGAAGAACTTCTGACCCTCATCAACTTCCCCTCCAGGCTCATTCAAGAGATCATAAAGGTTCGACTGTCCTATGCCAAAAAGATGAAAGAGCCAGCCCATCAGTCACCACTCCTTGTCGACCAGATGATCTCTCAATTCCAGATCCTCATGAAACTCGCTTGCATTATCAAGCAAGAGTACATCACAATATCGCATCCAGAGCCAGGCTGGGATTTGCCACCGTGTATCGACGAGAATTTTGATGCCACAATTGTTGAGGCACTGAGATTTTACTTCAAGATGCTCAACCTCAAACTCACATCCAATCGCAATACATTCCGCGAAGCTGAAATCCTGGAACAAGAATGGGGACTTTCCAACGAGATAGGCAGACAGCTCGAGGGTGGTGACGTTGAAGTGGCTGAGCAGTTCAGCTCTTTGACAGCTAAATCACTAGCACGACTCACCACGTCTTTCGAAAAGGATCTGAAACCAAGGCCTGATGAATCGTCCATTGAAATGGAAAAACGATACAAAGCTATCCTGGATTCAGTCCGTGTCAGACAGCGAAAGATGTTTCGATTTTCGAGATTGCTTAGACAGCGATTTGAGAATTCTACCGAGTACAATCTTGGCATGAATTCCGATCAGCTCATGGAGTTTGCTCAGAATCTTGCGATTACTGGTCACTTTATTGTAACTTCAGAAGCTGCAACGCCAAGAGAGATGTATTACGTCGCCTCACCTTCACTCTGGAATCGTCCAGCTGAAGTCAAGTCCATCCTAGGCACCTCTTTCCATGCCGAAGACGAGCCAGAAGACCCCTCAGATCCTTACATATTGATCATACATCCCGAAGAGGCCATAGTATGGGAAGGACCAACTATGGAGATCGAACTTCGAGACTTGCCTACACATGTACCTGGAGGCCGAATGCGACTTGTTGCGGATGGCAGTACCGGCCGCTTGCAAGCTGCTAGAATGCAATTTGCGAGCGCTGTTGGTCAAGACCTCGACGTTGTCATTGAGCAACGAGCCAACTTGACACGAGTCAATACAGAACTTGGCAAGATCAAAAAGACCACATTCAAGCTGTCCAACACAATCATGGAAAGTGTCGAAGTTGTGAGATCGCAGAGTGGTCGCAAGGCAAGTCCAGAACTTATTCAGTCGTGCTTTGCTTTCGCCACGGAATTTGGAAAAAGATCCCTTGCTTATATGGATCACAATCGAAGACTGATGAATAATGCGAAGTTAACCAGGTTAAGTCTTGACTGGGTAAGTTTCATCTGCGACGATTGTGATGCCGCAGACAGGCGAACATTCAAGTGGGCGGTAGCTGCGCTCGAATTTGCTATGGCTATGACAAGGGGTCGAAACGTTCTTGATATTACCGAGGACGAATACACTCAGCTCCGAAACAAGGTCGGCGGCTGCATGTCAGTGCTGATCTCGCATTTCGATATCATGGGCGCACGATCTACGTTGGCGGCTCAACAAGAGCGGTCACGAGCCGAAGCGCTAGGTGGAGGGCTTGGTAGACGAATGGACATGAGCAGGATGCGGAATGATGAAGAATGTTATAGACAAGTTGGAGAGCAGAGGCTCGCAGCGCTCGAAGCTTGTGACAGCCGCAAAAATGAAGATGAAAACAGTGTTCGTGCCAATCTTGGTCGTGTGCTTGAAGGCTCGAATGAAGCTGACCGTTCACTTACATTCTTGTCATCATCTGCAACCAATATCACGATGCGTTGGCAACAAGGTCAGTACGTTGGTGGTGGCACTTTCGGCTCTGTATACGAAGCCATCAACCTCGATTCCGGCACTCTCATGGCCGTCAAAGAGATTCGACTGCAAGATCCACAACTTATACCCACAATCGTTAAGCAGATCGGAGACGAGATGGGTGTCTTGGCTGTCCTCGATCATCCAAATATCGTGCAATACTACGGTATCGAAGTTCATCGAGACAAAGTCTACATCTTTATGGAGTATTGTCAAGGTGGTTCAATGGCGAGCTTGCTCGAACATGGTCGCATCGAGGATGAGACAGTCACTATGGTGTATGCTTTGCAGATGCTGGAAGGCCTTGCCTATCTTCATAGCGCAAACATAGTCCATCGTGACATTAAGCCTGAAAACATTTTGTTGGACCACAACGGTGTCATCAAATATGTTGACTTCGGAGCTGCCAAGATCATAGCTAGACAGGGACAGACCATAATGCAGCCCGAACAGAAGGGTGGAAAGAACGAAGGGCCGGCTCGAGCTCAGCAAGGCACGATTACTGGTACGCCCATGTACATGTCGCCCGAGGTCATTCGTGGCGAGTCAGCTCAACGTTTCTCTGGCGCCGCTGACATATGGTCTCTTGGTTGCGTCTTGCTCGAAATGGCTACTGGTAGACGTCCATGGTCTACTCTTGACAATGAATGGGCTATTATGTACAACATTGCGAACGGCAACCCTCCTCAGATGCCTACCAGCGAACAGCTCAGTGCAACTGGAATAGATTTCCTGAGGCGATGTTTTGATCGTGATCCTCAAAGGAGAAGTACTGCTGCTGAATTGCTACAGCATCCTTGGATTGTGGAAATCAAGCGCATGGCAGGTGTCGAAGAGCCTGAAACACCTTCTTCTACTTCGAGTGGCGGCATGTCGCTTCCACCTAGCAGACAGAATTCGGCCCCGTTAATCAGATAGGGTAGAGACGGTGAGCAGACTGTCTTGCCAAGGTTATCTACAAATTAATCACTTTGACTTATTGATGACAGAGATATCTCTAACTCTTTTCCTACTACCCTTCACCACCTTGACCCAAGACCCTCAACCTTCGCCTGCCACATTGGTCCCGACATGCAGGCGGGTAATTTTGCAAAAGTGTAATGACCTGCAATTATTTTCGCGAATGCAGGCAATGTCCTGCAGGAATACTTTCACTGCTAATTTCACAGGCATGTGTGACTCCCTGGCCCGCATATATAAGT
>JAKLMI010000182.1:0-27763 GCA_022813495.1 Pasadenomyces melaninifex
GGATACCCAGTGCATCCTATGGATATATCGGGATCGCGCTGCCATGCATAAGCTTCTCTTGCGACAGCTGGAGTTGCATTCGAATTTGTGCTATTTGAGCTGGACGAGGAACTGGTTGACTGATTCTCGTGCCGATTCGGGTGCATAGCTTGCACTCTTCGAAGGAAGCTCGATGAGAGGTTGCTGGGTACACGCGAGACCCAACCACGTACACCTGCATTTCCGGCCTCATCAAGATCATCCTGCTCCGATCTCGGACTCAGGGTGCTTTCACGAGTATGTGGAGGACGATAAGCACGAGGTGAAGTATCTCGACCGACAGGTCTTCGTGATCGTGCTGGATGCCCTGCGATCGGACATGGTCTATGCCATAAGACTGTACGTATGTCTGGGGTATTCCTTGCGGCGATTTCCTCGTGATCATGTTTGGTAGATTTGACTATGGAGAAAAGGTAAGCAAGAAGGCTACAAACCACACATACTGTAATTATTCCAAGTACAGCGAGTCCTCCTGAGTTGCAGCACTGATTTGCATGGTAATTTGAGATACAGATGCCGCTCGGAAGACTAGGATGCGATTGCAATACTGGAGAAGTGGCACGCGGTGTTGTGTTGTAAGTGGCCGATGGCATGACTGTAGGCTCTTCTCTAAAACCCTGACTGGTTTCAGGTGTGTCTATTCGTGCCGGTGAAGGCACAGACTTGCAATGTGTGACCGGAGGTAGACGATGATAAAACGGCATCCGAATAGTGGCACAGCTTTGATGATTGGACTCTTGTCCTTGGTCGTGTTCTGGCATGGCAAGCTGGAGCCCGTAAGCAGAAATAAAATGGCAAATGTTTCGCTGTGTATCTATATCAGCATCTCACACGTTGCATCACGGCGATTGTAAAAGGAACAAGTCGTTGACGATAGTGTTTGCATGGTATTCGTTCATGCATCTTGCTCCAACGCCAGATCAGTAGCTGTAGCTGCAGTCGCATCTGGTGGCCGCTGCTGAGCTTCTTCTGTCTCGTGGGAATCTGTTTGAGATGTAGTTGGTACGTTCGCTGATGTTGTTGATGATGGCTCCTGGCCTACAGCAGTGACCTTGTTCTGCTCCTCCTCATCCGCATCCATCTGCAGTAGAAACGTCTCCCATATTTCTATAAGCTCTTTCTGTGCTTCTACCGCACCTTCCAAGAACGTCTCTACACCACTCTTGAAATCCTCAACTTTTTCTCGTTCGAACCTTTCGAGTTCGTTGCGCATCAGACGACCCATGTCCTCAAACAGCAAACGTGCTTGATGAGCGCGTTTTTCAGCATCGCTTACACTAGCGCTCACTTCATTTAGTTTGTCTTGTTGACTGCGGCCTTGTCGTAACAGTTTGTCATGTGCGTTTCTCCGTTTTTGCAGCTCGCTCTCTGCAGCATGCCATGAATGATATGCTTTCTGCCGTTGTCCAAAAGCCGTTTTGACACTTCCGATCAACCTGACATATTCATCGATCGTGATGCCCAAGGTGAGTACATCTGCCTGAGCTTGTCGTTGATAGAGCTCTTGTATGCGGAGCTGTACGCTTGATAGACCTTGCAGTGGACCAGAGAACGTAGGACTCAGCTCAACCTGTGCTAATGAGCCTAGAGAAACAGCAAAGTCACCAGCAGCCTCGGCCAGTCCTTTCCTTTGGACGATAACTGTGTCAAGAGCTTTATCGAGAGCCCTCAGCTGATTCTCGAGCGCATCAAGGTATATTTTGCGATCGTGAAACCAATCATCGTGCTCAACAAACTTACCACTCGAACCACCAACGTTGATGCCAATAGCGCTGAGCATGCCTTTGTTGCTCTGTTCAAGCAAGGGATCTCTATTCTCCTTGTTCTTGATGTCCACATTGAATGCCTCGCTTTCCAGGAAGATCTTCAGGTCAGCATCGTGGTGTAATATAGGATGTGCAGCAATTTTGTTCAGCATTCGTTCTAGAGCTTGTCTTCGCGACTCAACGAATTCTGTATCGAACCGGCCAACAGCTTGCTTCTCTGGTGGTGGAGGTATTACGACACCAGGATTATTTGCGTGTAATGAGGTGTATAGCCATAGAAAGTCGCGATATCTGCGAGATACTGCGAACTCGGGTTGTTTATATGCTTTAGAAGACGTCTAAACTTCTGTCAATATTGCTTGTAGCTATTCAGCATGCACTCACTTTCGTTCGTACTTGGTAGACGATATGACTGCTTGTCAAATCGCCTACCTTATGTGGATCTCCCACAGATATGTCAAAAGTCGGCTTTGCAGCTTGTTCTACACTCACGCTTGGCTGACTCGGGCGGAACGTCGCTGAAGGCGCTTGAACTGGCGCCGTGCCTCTCGATCTGATGGACAAGTTGTCACCATCATCGCCAGCTGCAGATGGTGGCCTAGCTGTCGAGACCTGCCTTGCGCCCGGCTCTTTCTTTGGAGGAGTTGGAGCTTGCTCTACTGGGGCAGCAGTGGCTGGCGCAGGCTCAGGAGCTCCGAGCGGACCTAGGGGGTCATTCGTATCGTCGACAGAGGAGAGTATCGTGGATTGAGCAAGCACTTTCTTTATGGGTGGTTTGCGTCCACCTGTAGCTCTGGCCGGGGTCGTAGAAGTTACAGGCTTATCATTTTCTGCTTTTGCTGTTTAGTCAATCAGAGGGGCGTTGCGACACATTGGGTGGGAAGCTTACGTGGACTGTTCTCTTTCTTGCTGCCGGAATCAGCTGTTGATGGGACATCTGGGCTATTAGCGGGTTGACACTCGATGTGGTAGAAGGAACATTACCATCCCAAGGTGAGTCGTCCATGGCGAGAGATGTGTTTCTGCAGAATATCAAAGTCGTGGACAGGATGGGAAATGTTGGTAAATGCAAATGCTCATTCCCATGCGGATGCGCATGCTCCGGACGCAACTGCCGCGACTGGCCGAAGTGCCAAGCCCGCTCCGCTCCTGCCAATCCTGACTTCCAAAAGTTGGCAGGTACCACAGAGCACGACGTATGGAAAAGTAAGACTTGCGCGAGTCCAAAGAGTACGATGTCCAAATTGGCCATGAGAGATACAATCTTGATCGTTCTGCAGTCTGTTCAATACCCTATTTGTACAATTTTGCGTTCAAGATGCTTTACACGATTACATCTAGCTAGTATACAATAGGACGACCTCATCCTATGGCTAGATCATTTTTATGAGGGGCACCTTTTTCCAGGAAAGCAATCGCCCCGTAGTCCCGACCCTAAACAAATTGTTTTTGCTTCCAGAGATATGTGCCATTAGGTGTCTCGAGTAGGCAGCCTACCTGCGACAGTTTTGCTGCTGGCCATCGTTACTTCGAATGTTTCGCGCTGATAATCGCAAACGGCCCTACTGAGGCTTTACCAAGTACCTCATATCCTCTCAGAAGATGAACAACCGCCTTGTTATGCTTTGCAGAGTCTCGAACGGGTGGATACTCCTTCGCGTGTATATCTGGCTACGCCGAACGCTCGTTGCTCTAGTCAGATAGTCGTGAGGCTGAATGCCATCGGCGAAGGTCATAACACTGGCGACCCCAGACTGAGCAATACTAGCAATCATATTTTCTTCCGCGCTAACTGCGCAGCACTGCCTTGATCCTTCTTACCAAAATCACTGATCATCTGCAAAAGTGCGTTGTCATCCTCTTCTCCAAACATGTCTGCCAGCTCATCTGATTGTTCAGGAATCTTCTTCGTCTTTACAGCTTTTTGTTCTGTAGCTGGATTAAATGGTTCATCTGTTGTATGTGCTGTGGCTTCTTCTCCGGCTGCTGTCGCGTTTCCTACAACATTGAAGCTCTGACCGTATCGTTCTCTGAACCTCGATAAACGACCTGCTTCGTCCTCTTCCACGTTCTGTAGATGTTTTGAGCTTGGATTCCACAACGGCGCATTCCTCGTGTCTCGACTCGAACGGTAGACTGGAACAGGAGATGTTGTTCGCATAGTGAAGGCTGATCCGTCTGACAAGGTGACCAGCTGTGTGAATGTGTATGGCCTTTTCGGCCTTTTCAGTAACCGTGCGTGTCTACATGATTGACATATATATGTGGTCGATGATTGTGATGATGGAAGACTGGGAAGTGCTGCTGGTCGAAGCACTGGTCGCAGTGCTTGAGACATCCCAATGGGTCTTTGATCGGATCTACAGTTTGAATATTGGTAGATATCTGACAGGTACAGCTATCGACCTCTGTCAAGATCGTCAATCTAGAGAATTAATGCAAAGATGGATAGTGTTGAGGAAACGCCAGGTCACGTGGTCGCGATTGCCCTTACTGTATTATTTATTGTCTCACAACTCTCATCTTACCTATTCACCTTACACTCGATGCTTCTTGGTTCGAAGTGGTCCAGCTGGGTACTTGACATGGATCCAGGGCATTGGCGAGTGCGCAGGATATGATCGTCGTCGAATTGTAGCAAGCACTCAGACTTCTATTCTATACCTCTCGCCAACACGAGAGCCCCATACTGATTCTCGCTGCAACCACCACGCCTTGATTAAGTCAAGCTTTTAGAACTGGGCAATCCTCATTCGCATATTTTGTCCATTAACATGGCTACTGATATCCCTACCGAACCACCAGTCCGGGCTAGCCCTCGCTTCGAACTTGAGCTTGAATTTGTGGGAGCTTTAGGTAACATTTCATACCTACAATATCTGAACTTCCACTTTCCGACGCTGTTCCAGTCCAACGATTCCAACCATTCTGCAGCCCAAAGACGAAAGAAGGCCAAGAAGTCGTCTGATCCTGATCCAGACGACAACTCAGACGCCGCAAAGTTTGCACGCTACCTGAAATACTTGCTGTATTGGAAACAACCAGAGTATGCTCAATACCTCACTCACCCAGCCGGCACGATCCGTAATCTTGAGCTTTTACAGATCGAGCAATTTCGAAAGGATATATTCCGGCCAGAATTGAATGTGAGGCTCGAGGAAGGCTTTACTGGACGTACTGAAAAGCCTGAAGAAAATGCAGCTGCCGCAAATCCTAATGGTGAAGAAGATCAAGCTGCAGCAGCTACTAGAGACCAGAACTATGCCCCTGCTATTGCGACTTGAGGCATGTATTCCTCTAGAATTCTCTAACTATCTCTGAAAGACACCATGCAAGCCCTCAGGTCACTGAACACGAGGAAGGTCAACGCCAATCTCGAGCTGGTACTTTCCTATCGGCTTAGTAGCTGGACTCAGACTTAGCTACGCCGAAGCGGCGATTTAATAAGGGGTTCGTCCAGGCACAAGCATGCCTAAACAGGGACAAATAGGCGAAGTCAAAGTCGTGGAATCAAACGACGATGCTCTGAATCTGACAGGATCTGTTGACGAGCTATACCACTAATCTACTTCCTTGACATTTGTCTATGAGCTCATCGGCAATAGTATTTTCTAGCTAGACGGCGGCCGCATGGTCGTGGCCGTTTGCTTTGCATACAAGGCAGACCCAACAGATCATTCGCTCGCTAGACGCCGGATTTGTCCTGCACCTCTTGCTGTGCTGGCTTCTTTCGTCGTCAATGCTCACGAATTTTATGCTCGCAGAGCTCAGTCAAGCTACGAAATTGACAACGGCAAGCTCCCGATCATCATGCGTCGGCATTGAAGTGTTTGGAAGGTGATACAAGGCTGCTACAATTGGTGTTTCAGCATATTCTATGAAAAGCAATTGACCACATGCTGCCTTGACCCGGTTAGGAAGTAGTTGAAAGGTGGCTGAGCTGTAGCGTACTGTTTGCGCAGGCTCTGCTGGTCATGCAAGCACATACTTGCCAAAATGGGTGATGCGAGTCAGCCCTGCTGCTTTCTACCGTTACAGGAGCCTGGAAGAACGTGCTTACAACGAACGTGGGAGAACCTCGCACGAGTATCTTGCTATTCTGCGATATTGTTAAACGTGGGTTATGTTTCGTAAGCTCATCTTCTGAGCTGACCAGCAACTACTACAATGCCAATAGCGCCCTGTGTCAATCAGCTCCCGTCGCTGCAAGACGTTCTGCAATGCTCACCTTCATCCACTTGCATCTATTACCTACCTGAGCAACGTCGTAGTTGCAAGCTGTCACCTTCCATACAAGACCTTGTCGCAGCCAAAGATTTCCGTGATCGAATTGGCAATGAAGGAAGGCTCAGCCGTGCTGATCTACAATCACTAGCTCTTCTTCTGTGCTGCAAGCGATGGCATAGACAACGAATACAAGATTTTCAGCTTTTGGAACCTCTTATCGATCGTTGGCATGCGGAGGTTCGAAGCTCATCACCACCACGCAAGTCAGAGTCTGGCCTCCACGAGCCGCAGCCACAGGAGACCTCTTCGAGACCATCGGTCCAAGACGAAACTCAGATAACTGCTGCCATCGATCTAAGTGCTCATTATAAGCTTCGATCCAGACGAGTCCCTGTTAACGGTGACGATCAAGCATATGCCAACATCAATAGTACAGGATTCCGAAAGCATAAACAACCAACGTCAAGAACGGTCGCCTCGAAGTTGTTGCAGCCACTCACCATGCGCGATCAAAGACCTGGAAATCTGTACATCTATGAGCGCGATTCATCGCCGGGCTTCGTCAAGATAGGTTTGACCACAACCTCCGTTCATACTCGTCTGCAAGCGTGGCAGAAGCAGTGTGGCTATGAGCCGAAACTCGTCGCCCAATTCAATGATGTGCCAAATGTTTATCGAGCTGAATCTTTGGCACATTTCGAGCTTGCGGAATACTGGCGGTCCGAAGTACGATGCCGCAACTGCAGCACTCAACACAGAGAATGGTTTGAGGTCGACAAGTCTTACGCAGCAGCTGTTGCAAAGTCTTGGGTACAATGGTTGCAAGAAGCCCAACCATATGAACAAGAAGGAAGCCTGAGTCCAATATGGCTGCGAAAGATCCGGAGCTTGGTCAGTTCAGGTGTGCTCATCAGTGCTGACTTACTTCTTCGTGAACATAGCTCTCTGCAGAAACCAATTCCGCATGAGGTCCTCTCAGCTAGTCCTGCACAGATCGATTCTCGGACCAGGCTTGAGACTATTAGAGATTGTCACGTGGAAACAGACGTACGCGAAAGACACCAGGCCAATCAACCTTTCACAATGGACGATGTTGTGGAGGTCATCGCGACTATGCTCTACGTTCTGCTGAAGACTCAGATGATCGCAAACGCTTTCCCGATAGGAACTCTTCTTCCAACTCGGTCACCTGGATCAGTTGTACGCCATCAAGGCAATGGAGTCCTAGCTACGCCTACCAGCTTCGTCACATTGCAGAGTGCATGACCCGGCTACAGATGACAATGAGCATTGATGCAGGTGCTCATGCATGGATCATGTCCAAAAAGGACAACTGCTTGCGGGCCAAAACTGATATTAGTCCTTTTGTAAACCACTAAACTGCTTTGTAACCCTATCACTAACATTCTAATGTCCGGTATGTGTATGAGAGGAGAGCTGAAAGCACGAATGACACTGATCACCACGATCAATTTTGTCCAAGTTGCCACTACGAGCAGAAAGCATCTAGCTGCAGAAGAATGCGCTAGGGTCGATCAGGGACTATCCTTCTCGCTTATCGACCCCACATGGTCCGCTGATTCACGTAAGATATCGAGATACATCCCAATCAGCTCGCATACACATGCATAAATTCTGCAGTACACAGCTCCTTCAGTGCCTAAGGAAGCCAGCTATTGGACGCACACCAAGAGATCAAGACAACGCTGCAACATTTGATTCTTGCGTGTTGCGAGCTGCTCCAATAATATCAACACCAATTCGCCCTTTACAGCAGCACCTATCCCAGTCTGACACATCCACTAGCTATGTGCACGATTTGAATCCTGCAAGAACTACTCGCAGCCACAGATATCTGCGATGCTCAGCAGGTATAAAGTCGTACGAAGCTGCTTTCCGAAGTTTGGCTCTTCTGCACACAAACCCTTCGTTTCGGCCACCTGAGGACTACGACAAAATGCCAGCAACAGCTCAACAGGTCATAAGCTCGCTTCAGCAGCTCACGCAGAAGTATCAAAATCTGCAGGCACCAGCCCAGTCTATCACCATACTCAATGGGCCATTGCTGGTCATCGGCCAAGGACCTTATCCGGTATGACACTGGCGTTCGTCTTTTTGAACAAGCCGTAACGTCTGACACAATGTAAAAGCAACTGATTGTCGGTTTCACGGACATTGTCACGACAGGAACGACAATGATCGCATACATGCAGGATACTTCCAAGTTCACCGAGCAGTCTGACCAGACCGCCATCCTCGATGCGTTCAAGCAGGTAGGGGTGCCCACTGATTCAAGCACAACAAGATGTTGACGACCTCTAGCATGTCCGAGTCGCACAAGTCACGTTGAACATATTGATCGGAAAATCAGCCTTGACAACCCAAGCTCCTTTCATCGGACCCCCAATGGGCTCTGTGCTGCGACAGGTTGAAGCAATCGAAGACACTATCGCGTTTGCTCTGCTCGATGCATGTGAGAACATCCAGAGTGATTTTCAGCCGCTAGCAGCGAGTCTCTCAGCTACTCTGAGTCAAACGATTGATAGCTACACCAATCTACAGGCGAAGTTGTAATCAAGCGATAGAAATGGTATCAGTAGACGATAGCTGAATTATGAGTTCTCCTTCGTTCGTCCTGAATTAGTCTCCGATCGTGCAAGCTGTCAGGGTCGTCGCAGCCGGACTAATTAAGAATCGAGGCAACGTATGAAACAGGTGGGAGCCTACGAGTGAGTGGGATGTCAAAACGGGAAGTCTGCATTGGCATAGACTTGGCTTGGCTCCAAATGAAGAAAGCGAATTAGGAGTAGGTTTGAGGTCAAACTTCGCATAAGCACGTAGTTTTCCAGTACCTAGTAGCTGTGGATTGGTATGTACATATTCGCCTGACGTGTAGCACTGAACATGGCAATGAGGATTACTTACGTGATATTGTGAAGTTTCGGACTTTCCAGGGATTGCGGGTCCATTAAGCGTAGGTAGTTACGCCCAAACTTCGAAGTCAGGCTCTGAAGCTGTAGACTTTCAACTCCACGAGCAATCACCACGGCAAATCGCTGTTTGTCCTAAGAAGTCACTTTTCGTACTTGTGGGCGTGAGGTCGTGACGAAAGCGGAAACTAAGCCGAGTTACGCGTCACGCACTTTCCCATACACCGCGCGTATGATCTTCACTTGCCTTTCACTATGTAATGAGATGGATCTCAGTTTTCCTATCATGTGCCCTATGTGTGCGAAAGGGTCTTCTGAAAGCCTGCTTGGCACTATCGACCAGCCTTACCATGCTTCATGATGTTCAGTAACAGGCCTTTTTGGCTGGAATCACAACAGTGTCATGGAGAACATAGTCTCTGAATGGTGCAAACGATACTAATGTCGTGATCCAGCCTCGTCCTTCGAGATCATGTAAGTCCAGTGCTTTACAATTAGTGTTTGAAGAGTGAAAGTCGTGACACTTTCACTGCGCACAAGGCAGAGTTTTTACTATGGACCAGTTTCTACTCTTATTTATTGCTGGCCGTTTGATCGCCTTCGTTGTCGGTACCAGATTATACCCTCACGATGCAGGACAATGGGAACAGCCCTGCCCCAGGCAGTATCATCTCACTCGGTACAGCAGAAGCTCGATCGATGTATGCGCCAAGACCTAGACCTATGCTGGTGGACTACAGCAACCGTGCGAGTAGGTCAATGCCGACAACACCGATGGACATCGACAGTCTTGCTTCGCCTGCCAAGTCAGAAGCTCGATCGCCTGGTCGAGTATTGCCAGAAGTGCCAGAATTGCGACCACCTCCAGGGCTATTCGATCTACCACCACCTAGTCCAGCTTCTCGAGATACGTTGTTTGATCTGCGGCAACGATCTGGATCTGGTGTCAAGAGGCGGTCTATCATTGACCCTACGAGCGTACGACTAAGCTTCACAGGTAGTGTTTCCGATCTTTCGTCGCCAGCTGGGTTTCCTGTCGAAGAAGGTTTGCAAAGACTGTACGAGGTCTACGAGCAGTATGTGCCTCTCAATTTCCAATGACATTAATTACTGACATACTCAGGAACGTCGATGATCCCATTCACCTACCACGAGCAGTTCAAATCACAGAAATCCCGTTCACCACAATCGCCGACTCACTACAAACACGCTTCCAGGAACAGCACGAGGCCATCATAGACTGTGCAGGTCAAATGAAGCTCACAGCCAACAAGCTAGAACAGACAAAGCAGGAATTAATCCACATGGAGAACCTCTATTCCATGGCCGTCCAAGAAGCCAACCTCAAGGCTCTAAGTTCAGATGAGCTTCGACTACGACTACTCTGGCACAAGGATGAGATTGCACGGATCAATTTTGAGAAGGAGCACGCGATTAGACAGCTTGGGGAGGAGAAAAGGGCGAGCACGATATTGTACCAAGATTTGCTGGCTTTGAGGGATTTTGTTGAGGAGAATGGTGCTTTAAAAGAACGGAATCTTGAGCTGGAGAAACGGCAGTATGAGCTTGAAAAGACGGTTGCGGAGTTGAGGCTCCAAGTAGAGACTTCGAAGTTTGTGCTTAAGTCTGTGCCAAGTCCTATGCGGAAGGTATGCTATAAGCTTTTGGTGCCGAAGGATGCGAAGAAAGGAGAAGAAGATGGGAAGACTGGGTATTTGTTTGATGATAGTCATGCGCCTGCTTTGAGGGTGTATTGACTGTGTATCGCCTATATATGGTACATAAAGCATCGAATCCTACTTTGTACCTAGGTACGTATGAGACTAATGTAACCCATACTGCTCGATAAACCTGCCTTGGAACGACACTTCTTTGAAATTAGGAACGAACCTCAAAAATGGGCAACATTGCCGAGTTGAGGTGTGATGTGTGCAGATCGTGGAGTATGTTACAAGCTGTTGATGCCAAAGCATACGAGGACAGGAGGAGAGGACGGTAATACTGGGCATCTATTCGATTGTAGTCATATGCAGCATCGAATACCAGTTCAATCCTATACTATCATCCATAAAGAGTCACTTTTGGTCTGCTCAGGACTCGAAAGTCCTGCATGCACAGCACACAAGATCGGCGCCGCAACCCCACAGCTAGTTATAAACCTCCTCCTTGATCTTTGGACTAGAGACTGTAGCTCTTTCGAACTTCATGTGTGCTCGTCGCTGACATTCCAGCAGTTTTGATTCAACGAGTTCCTCATCGTTCACGCAATCATAATGCTGTTGGTAATCCGCATAGGCTGCTGCATCACCACCATATGCCACCCGATCGGCTGCCTTCCGTAGTCGAGATCTGTCTGACTCAAGATTGAGCTCGTTGGTCTCTTTGGCCTTTTGACTGAGCTTGATCATCACTCCCGGCTTCTCGTTAATGGCAAACGCAGTCATGTCTTGTACGATCTTAAGGTCATTTAGGGTGCCTCGCACTGTCGAGCGTCAGTATTGATGATTTGGGTATCCAGTAATGACCTACTATCAACGACATTGTAGAATGCGTCTATCTTATTATCTTTGAAGTTTCGAATGAGCAGATCCACGACGGACTTTCTCTTGTACATGTGAAAAGCCATTAGCTCGCATGCACCTTCTACTCATAGTCAATACTTTGTGTCTGAGCTGAGCATTGATGGTACATACTTGGTAGGTCATCGATGACACCGGAGACAGATGCTTGAAGCATATTTGCGTTCTGTCTCCAGATGGTATGAGACGGAACAGGAAGCAGAAGCGAAAGATCCTGGTTTATATACGAAGCTTAGTGACACTTACCCGCCTAGAAAAGACAACACATCTGATATATACAGTGGGGCGTAGCAGGCAGCAGCAAGTACGTATACTCTAGTATGTCTTTGTTAGTGAAAGTGTGAGTGAAGGTCGAAGTATCTTTGAAGAAGGACAAGGTTTGATTATAGGAAATTGGAGGATATCAGCATGCGTTGCTAGATTGCTCTGTAATGAGAACCGGTATCTTGGATTCCGTAGTAACCTCGGTGCAGCTTAGAACGCACACCTCTTCTTCACCCTCCGGCACTTCGAAGCCAGCCCAGTACATTTCGAACGTGTCCCTCGAAATCGTCAATGCATTATTCGCTTCCTTAGCCTTCTTCGACCTCTCACATATCCTGGACCACAGCTCCTCCTTAATATCTGTCCTGAGATACACCAGAACCCATCTAGCGCCAGCTTCTTCAATCATCTTCTTGTACATATCCCGATCTTCCTTGGCATAGAACGCCTTGTCCAAAACAACGTCTTTACCCTCCATGAGCAGTCTCTGGAAAGTGGCTAGGAAGATCTCATCTTGCTCAGCTTGATATTGTGCATACAACTTTTCGTCTGCTGGGTAGTCGATGCCATATAGCCCGTGCCGTTCGAAAATGATCTCATCAGTCGATAGACGGGTGAAGTTAGAGTGTTTTTGCACTATAGCTTTTGCTAGTGTGGATTTACCTGAGCCAGCGATACCGCAGGTCATGACTACGACTGGGCGATTGTCATCTGGAGGACGATAGAGTAGCGGCTCGAGCATGGTTGGAATCTCAAAATCGATTCGCTCGTTCATGTCGGTTTTCAATGTTGAGTGTAGATGAGATAGTAATATGCCAGCAAGAGCAAGCCTTGTGCAACAGTGATATACCCTGCATATTATGCCAAGCATTTAATGACTCATCATAGCACCACAGAGAATGAGCCATGACCATTATTCGCATTGACTGTGATAATCTGAGGGCGTTCCGACATATGCATCTCTTGAAGAAAGTAATTCTCGTCCTGCTATTCCTTCAGTCGGGTGATTCCAGCACCGCAGGATCATATCGCGGCGATGCCAATTCAACCTCTGCCCAAAGCATTTCTCCATCAGTATCACTTGCCAGAGGAAGCCACAGAAAGTCCATTAGTCTCATCTTCAGCTCGAGCCAACTACTGATTGAGAGTTGCTGAGCTTGTGCTTGAAGTACATGCACGAACCAGGATCGGTAAGGACTTCCCACCGCACAAAGTGCCCCGATGACAGTATTCCAAACGACAAGGTCAGGACCAGTCGTCCAAGTTTTCAAGACTATTTTATTGAGCATCTTCTCTTTTATGAGTCGTGCCAACCGGTCAAATTTTGCTGCCTTAGGTGAAAGCGGAAAGACAACAATCATGCTGTATGCTACTGCTGCATACCAGCACAAATCGTACACGTCCTTCTCATAGAATCCGTCCTCATCGAGTCGTTTGAGCGACATCAGTCGATGCTGTAGCGAATTGCGCTGATCGGCCATAATGGCGGAGTTTCTGTCCTCTGGTGGACCTAGCAGGAAATCCTGCGTAGCTCTGGTATAGTCTGCCATATCCACGAAAATCTCTTGCATTTTGGTAGCATGTTCTGCTGGCAGCCAGCCGTGCAGCTTGAAGAATCCGGAACCAAGATCTTTCAGAGGATGATTCGCTGATTGGACTCTGTCACGCCACTGCTTAGTAACCTTTGCTTCCGGCACGTGCTGTGCATAGGAACCATAGGACCACGTTGGACGTGTCAGATTACAGGTGGCCGTGAGGATGTCGCCCAGAGATATTAGAAAGGCTAAACCGGGCATATTGACCTTGTCCAAGCCACCACGTAACGACAACATCCTATTCAATCCATCAGCATGCATAGTATCACAGCCAATTACACCCATGAAGAGCCTAAGAGCTTGTAAACCGCCCATTGGAGCTTGATTTGGCGCTTGTGGAGTGGCATCGTCCTTGAGAGCGCCGTGCCACGTGAGGGAGAACACAATCCGCAAGCTATCGTCGTCACAAGCAGTGATCGATTGGGACAGTCTGTGATTAATAGCTTGCACAGCCTCGGTCTGACAGAGAACAAGCTCATCGGATGGCAACGCTGTCCAGCCTGGTCTCATAGCCTCTGCTCGTTTCGCTTGGCAGAACAGTGCTGTATGAAGTATGCCACGAGTACGGAGGCATTGCTGAAACCAGTCTTTTGCCATTTGACTATGCGTATCGTGCCTGTGACTTGGGAATAGCTGAGCGTAGGACATGGCAGTGCCTTGCAGCATCCTCACTATGCTTTGCTGAGATACGTGTGATCCGGGCATACTGCCCATGAAGTATTGTGCCAGATTCACAATCTTAGTAGGACTATGCAGGACTGGCGACTTTGTGCTGGGCGGCTTGGCCGCGCCATGTTTACGAAGTTTCTTCTGCTGTAACCGTTGCCGCCTATTCTCGGTAGCTTCGATTCTCCTAGTAGGTATTTTCGTGTTTCCATCCTCGATTATGATTGTAGTGGACGCGATTGATACCGCGCTCCTAGGTCCATGATCTGAAGCCAGTGCTTGTGTCTTGGCAGCGGCCTCCTTGGCGAGTCTCCATCGTCTATTTGACGCGTTCGATCTGACTGTAGTACGTGACTGTCGTCGCTCGGAATCGGTCAAAGGCACACCGTTGACAAAAGAGAAGCTCTTGTGCTGTGATTTTCCGGACATGCCGTATTGGAGCGAAATTTACATGGTCTCCGCTCTCAAAAGTCCTTTTGGATGATAATGAGAATCGAAGCTTCTTGCACGTAAATCTGCGCCAGAGTCACGTTCCCGACATACTAGTGTAGATGTGAGCTTGAATGTGCCTGCTCAAGATTTTTCCTTGGAAGAGGAGGTTACACGAATTACTGCTCGTCCGTGTTGAATCTGACATGAAACCAGCATGCAGGCCCGTTGAAAGTGGGCCACGCGTATGTTCCGAGGCTTGCGGGGCGTTCAAGTTGAAGCCGGATGATCGTTATGTGGTCTTGAGGATAGCCTTTTTGTCAGATAGGAAGGTCGGAGCTTTAACCATCTTTGATCATTATTAGCATAGAGTTGCTTACCATCTGCACATGTTGGTCCTGCACACACGTGGTTCTGTGGAAGTTTGTGAGCACACCAAAAATCCTGATACCTGCCTAGATTCATTCCTCTCATGGTCTTGCAAAACAGTTCATCGCTGGAGGATGAGCCATGACTAGGGTTTCCCAGGTCTCATCCACACTAAACGATGGCTTGTTTTAGCCGAAATTAGAGAGCCAATCACTAGTAGGACTTGCACCTGGCAAATCATGCTTAGGTATCTTCTTGTCCACGGAATAACGATTGAGGATGTCTTTTGCGTCGAGAATTCCTTCTGCTCAGTCATGCAGAAGGTTCGTGTTGTGTTGGGCGGACAGACGCTCTTCAACACAATGAATGGCGTCTTAGGTCTTGTAGTCTCTGGCTGCTGACCGATTCAGCCGTAGCGGAGTGAATTTGGAGACATCGACGTGGTCAATGCCATACGGCCAAGGATGTTTGGTGTGTGTTCGTTAGGGGAGAGCTTCAACAATCTTGAGAAGAGTTCACGATGTCTATTTGACACAAGGTGATAGAAGAAGAGCATCTTTATGTAGTATACAACGAAGGAATAGCCCCATCTTCGACGCGTCTAGAGTTGAGTACGTTTTTGGCCCGATTAGGCCTCGTTAGGTGCAAGCGAAAGTCTTCACTTTCCAAAAAGAGGCAGAGCATTCAAAGTTGCACGGTTACAACGGAAAGAACGAGTGATGACGACTGCTTAACCCTGCAATCTCGATATCGAATTAATGTCGGGAATGTGTTTGGCACAAGTTGTGGTACAAGATGAGAGGAGGTTACTCGGTATAACGACTAAATCGATTATTTGCACAGATATGAGACCCAACCGTATAGACTCTTCTAAAAAGTCCTCACCTGCTGCACTAGAGGTCGAGATGACTTCCAAACGCCCTACACCTTCGCTTCTGATTTGTATGCCGACCCTAGTATTATAGCATGATGTGTTTGTGAAAAGATCATGTCTAGATGTCATGATATGAGAATGGTTGCCGCTCGTCTTCAATCAAGTTGCACGGACAATGACGTGAGTGATCCAAGCCATGCTATGGCTCGACCGCGCGCCTCAGCTTGTAGTTTTCGTCCCAGTTGAACTCATCAGTATTTGGATCCCATCGATATGCCTTGAATTCGACGCCATATGGACGCTGCATGATCGTTAGCACTTATCCGAGCTATCTTTGACCAAATACTTACTGGCTCAATCATGTATGCCACCCCAAGAGGCACGTCAAGGTCAGAGATGTCTTCTTGCTTCAGACCAAGAAAGTACGCAAGCAAAACTCTTGTGATCGAACGATGGCCAATAATCAACACATGATCAGTCATCCTTTCGACTTCCAATATGACCTTCCGCAGCCGGCTGATGATGTCAAGATAACCCTCACCACCAGGACCAGGATACCGATACTGCAACTTATCTTGCTTACGAAGCTCATACTCAGTTTTGCATTTGGTCCTGATCTCGTTATACGTCATGCCATCCATTGAACCAGCGTTCAGCTCGTCAAGCATACGCATCTGCTTGGTTTCAAACTCATTATCATCGAAATACTGCGCTGTCTCAATAGTTCGATTCATCATGCTGGTCCAGATACAGAAATTCTTTACCTCATCACTTGCATCCCCAACTTCTGGATTGGGTGGTGTAATGTCGCCTGGTAGAGGAGGAAAATGTGTTTGAGCACGCTTTTCAATTTGTGCTTTCTCCCATGCAATACGCTCTTTAACGATGAACTTTTCCAGTGCTTTCGCATAGGCAAGGCCTTTCGGGCTGAGATGGGAATTTCCTCCAATCTTGCCACTGACGTTGTCCATTGACTCGCCATGCCTCGTGAGCCAGATCTGTCTTGGTGCAAGGTTGAAGTTCATTAGATAAGTGATAGTCTGGACTGATAGAAAGCCATTAGCTCTGTATGAGACCATCTTGCGTCCGACATCAATCATCGAACAGTACGGTATATTATGGTCCTCTTCAAAATCGCCCAGAGGCTCATATTTCTTCTCGTAGTTTGAGACTCGCTCTTGGAAGTCCTTCAAGCTCTTGTGAGGATCCTTGCCCTTGTAGTCTGGACCAGATAGTTTCAGGCGCATGTTCGCCTCTAGCAGACTCTGATCCTGACACCTGGACTCTAGAAACAGCACATTGATATCAACGTTGCGCTGTTTCAGATGTGTGAGCAATGACATTCTGCGCTCTTGGGTGTGATTCGTGGCGTCTAGGATCCCTATCGCACCACCCTCGTGCAGCACATAGTGCAAGAGTTCGTCCAGAGTCTCATGCGCGACCTGTTCGCGGATGCGCTTCGCTTCTTCGTTGTCAGGGTCGAAGAACTTGCTATCTTGATCCATGTTTGACTGCTCAGGAGGGGGCATAAGCATTGGTGCTTTGGCTACACCATTCAGACTCAAGGACTCATTTGCATGCCCAATCATGTTCATAGGTGATATCGGGGTGGCATCTGATAACCTGTGCTCGTCAAATACTCGCTGCACACCTGACAGAGCTGGTGGGCCAAGCACCAGTTGTTCTTGGTCTATAATTCCTTGTGGTTGGGACGTATTCAAGCTCATCTTCCTGACCGACTCACGTAAAGCTCTATCGTTGTCCTGCGGTATGCTTGATCCTTTCTTCCCTCCCACTACTCTTCGCCTATCTCCAACATTGAAGATCCTCGTTGGGTGCTGTAGCCAATTCAGATATCGTGCGATCTTTTTAACTATATAACTCTTGCCTCGAGCAGGAAGACCAACCATAAGAATGATCAGTTTCGACCCGACATCCCTCTCAGATATTCGACCGTCAGGTGAAACTTTCGATTTTGTGAGGCCAGGTATATCGAGAGTAGTGGCTCTGAGCCTTGGAGTGGACAAGCCAGACATGCCAACCTTGCCGTGAATCTGTGGACTTGTGGGCGCACTTGGTAAAGGTGTATCAGTCAATGCTCTGCCATGAGCAGGCGCATTTGATAGCCATCTGTTTGATGCTTTATCGGAGGCGGCTCTCCCATAGGCCGTCTTCTCTGGTGGCTTCAACGTATCATGATGTTCATGGTTTTGATGGGAATCCGTTTCTGTAGGCGCAGATGTGACACTCCCATAATGAGGTAGAACTAATTCTGGAGGAGGAGAGCTCGACGTGCTGCTGGCAGTGCTGTTGGACGCAGTGTTTGTGTTTGTGAGCATCACCATCTGAGCCAATTGACTAAATCGATCTGTTGAGTGTCGCCGAGTTGGATCTGGTGCTTTGATCTTGGCTTGAGTCAACGTTTGGGCTTCATGATTACTAAAAGGCATTAAAGGCACCCTGATCACTATCAAGTAGTGCTGGGTCCAAAACAAGCCAAGTCAGGCCGCCAAGTTGGCAGAGGTGCGACGGTGAGGGTCTGATTGTGTCAGATTGATGATTGTTCAATAAATTTGGACAGGTGAGTCAATGCAGATCGCAGATTGGACAAAAGTCCATCACAAACTTCCAAGGGCGTGCAAGATTCGGACCCGTTGAGCTGCAGGCCGAGCCAACTAAAGCCTAATTCTCGTGTCTAATGCCCACTTCTGGCGCTTGCGGCTCCCGAAGCAATTATTGTAGGCATGCCTATCGGCTAGTGACAGGTTTACGCTAATAATGTCCTGCATTTTATCAGGTCTGGTGCGAGCTGAATGATGGGCGCAAGCTACAGTATACAATCGTGCAGGCTTACTCGACAATGTGGTCCTTGGTTACACCATTACCCATCAACGCTGACTGAATTCTCTTGCTTGCGACACGTCTGTTTGTTTCGAGCGTCTGTCAGGGACATGTCTCGTCTTGCAGCTGACCGTCTTGTAAGCGATCTGGGGTAGTCTTCCAGCCATGGTCCACTACCTAACAATCGGACCCCGTTGACTGGATTTCACCGCTAACCTCGCCTTTTCTTGCACTCGCTAGGGTCATAGTCGACTCCGGAGAAGTCCTGTTTGAGCGAGACATGGTCCAGAGAGGACAAGTGTTGTTGCAAGCTATTTATTCGGTAGAGTGCACCATGGTGCATTGGCTATCTGTACACAAGTTCGATTCCAAAGGGGGTTGCAAGGGTAAGCAACGACGCCAAAAGATCCTCAAGTCGTGTGTTGCAGTGCCTCTGAACAGATCTTGAGTAACAGGAGAACTGAGTTGGAAGTTAGTCGCCGAGGACCGAATAAATTCACGGCAAGGAGAGCATCGAATTTGGCACATATTCAACTTCGACACAAATACGATATGACGCGGACGTTTGCCATCTGTTTTCATTATGAGACTTGAAGTTTGCCTAGGGAAGCGAGTATGTATAAGAATGAGATAGCAGTTCCCTACACTATCCAAGGTTTGACGTATACCATTCTTCAAACTCCTTCCTTCTTGCATCGCGCTGCGCCTGTGTCAGCGTAACCGCTGAATGATATTTCTGGTTATAGTCACGCTTGTCCTGCATCCTTTTCCCTTTTTGATCATCGATATGACCACCACCACCTTTCGGCACCTTCCAGCCTGGTTGACACCATTCGCACTGATATTGAGCCAAATAGTCCTCGCTAGCATGTGAGCTGATGCCTACACATTCACGGTGCTGCCACTTGCAACAGCCGTTGCACTGTACCATATACTTCTCTCCTTCTGGAATCGAGTACTCGAATGAGTTATGACACATCGACGTGCATCTGATACATGAAGGACAGATCCAGAAGTACAGGTGTGCATCGGGTGGATCTTTCCTGTCGAAATAATGGGCATATTGGTAGTGGTATATGAAGCAGGAATTGCAGCAGATCAGTGGAAGCGGACGATTTCTTGGTCGGCGAGGTCCATATGGGTGATCGGCGCAATTGCAATTGATTTCGATCATTTGAGTTGTTCCAAGAGTTTGAGGTGCTTCGATGACCTCAGGCGTGGGTGAGCGAAAAGGATCTTCTAGTGTGCTAGGCACTGATGATAGAGGTGAAGACGACAAAGATCCACAATCGACCTCGATGGTTGAGCCCTTATCCTCGTGATCTGACAGCATAGTGTGCTCCATGATGTGGTAATCTAAGGAACTAGATATCCTAGAAGTGGTTGAGATCTGTGAGTTCAATTGTCGTCGGCAATGCCAATGTCTGGAAAATCTGATCAAGGAGCTGAATCTGCTGGTAGTTCCAAACAAAGGCGATTTCAGACATACTTCAACGCGTCTCGCATAGCCGTTGTCACTATGGACCGTGAGCCAGCCTGCAGGAGTGAAGTTGACAAGCCGGGTGTATTAGTGACAATTCAACCACGCCGCAGCTTGAGAAAATTCGACACGCCTTTTCTTCCCCCTTTACTCGTGCTTTTCTTTCGCTCATGATCTTCCTCACTAACATTGTGCTTCCCGACGATGTTCAAAAAGACCTGATCAAGCGTAGAACGACTAACGCTGTATTGTTCTAGACCAAGCTCTGTCTTAGCCAATTCCAGAGCCGCGAACAAGTCTGCGATAGATGTTGCGACGGTGGAAGATGAAATAGTCGCATCTGACTTCTCAACCACCATATCCTTTTCTAGAAGTATATCCGCTGAAGTTGGTACTTCGAATCTCAATTGTCCATGGTAAGTCTTATTCTCGACCTTAGCATGGGGCATGCGCCGTAGAATCCAGCTTCTTATGCCTTCCATATCTTCATCTGCCGTATGTGGACTGTCCTTGTGGACGATATGAACATAGTATGCATTACCATGTTTGCGCCTAAGATAATCTGTTGTTCCTAGCGCGAGCATTTTACTAGCCATGATGCCAGCTCGGTTTGCGAGCGCGTCAGCCTCCTCCATAGAGTGCGTTGTCAAGACTAATGATCGTCCAGGAATAACAGAGGAAAGCGTCCGCCACATCACTCGTTTTGAAGCAGCATCCATACCAGACGATGGCTCATCTAGAAGCAGAACAGCTGGGTTGCCCATCAAAGCAATACCAAGCGATAGCTTGCGCTTATTACCCCCAGAAAGTTGTGCTGCCATCCGATCGGCGTACGGCACTAAACCGACAGCTTCCAGGACAGCCAAGGCATTATGTTTCGGGTTGCTGACTCCACGAATACGAGCGTAAAAGTCAAGGTGCTCGATGACTGTCATCGTGTCCATTGCATCGAATTGTGGACAGACGCCGAGCCTGCTTCTGGCCAGTGCTCGATGGCTAATAACAGAGACATCTTCGACGAATATATCACCGCCATGACGACTAGGCTGTACATCACCTCTAATAAGTGAGATACAAGTACTCTTGCCGGCACCGTTGGGTCCAAGCAGTGCAAAGACTTCACCGCGAGGCACACCAAAAGTGATATCGTTGACCGCAAGGTTCTGCTTGAATTGCTTGCTAACATGCATAAGGCGGAGTCCGTCACGAGAAGAAGCCACTCGTGTCAACTCATTTGAGACCTCTGCATCGACTGTATCGCGCTCTTCAATTTCAGCTGGCAGCTTTCGTTTCCTGAATCGCCTGTACAGTGAGCCACTATCCCACCAGAGCAAGATACCAAACAGGATCAGTGATTGGAGAATCAAATACAGGATTGGACCGCCGTAAAGCGTGATACCACCGGGATAAGATGCTAGATGACCATTATCGCACGCAATCGCAAAGATGTTCAATGCCACGAATAGTGCTCGCTGGACATTCGCGATAGGTGCAACAGCTGCGATTGTAAAATGTGCGATGTTGACTGTGCTTGTCTGCGAATCGGCTGGCACGTATGTGAGCACACTCATGTACGCAATGAAGTAGATCAAAAACGCGACAGCCTGAGAAGCAGCTGCAATAGACCACGCCGCCAATTGTGACTTCGAGAAAAGCGAGATGACGTACGAGAGCAGTATCGAAGCCAGACCGTACAGGAAAAACACCACGAAGAGATAGCCAACGTTATACCAGATCGAAGTCACCGCCACCCAAATAATCGTGGCCAAAGCAGACCAGACAAGTACAATAACAAAGTCAAACGTGGTGTTCGCGAGCCAATACGGCAAAGCTCGTACTCCGTTACTGTAAAGAAGGCTTCGCACGAGTCTCAACCTCTCCAGTGTTGGGTACAAGGCAAAGAAGGCTGGCGCAATGGAGATTGCCAAGCCGAAGTATGTGATCATCTGCAATCCTTTGCCAGCTCCTGTCGGCCATGGCACATCAAAGGGCTGGTACTGGTTGGCTATTGGGGTATTGGCAAGAATATTGTCGAGCATGTTGAGCATGATCTGTGCGTTCGAAATACCACCATTGCCTTTCCAAGCGATGACTGGTGCCTGACCGTTCTGACCGAGGAAGAAGCCACCAGGAGTGATATTTGCAAATCTGGTGTTGATCTGATTGTTGAAGTCGTCCAAAGTATCGACCATAGTTACAGATTGCAACAATTTGGTCAGGTTGGTCGAACCATCGCCGTTTCCACCTGGAAGCGTCCTCGCAAATGCTTGGAGCACTTCAGGCGTAAGTTGAGAAGAAGGACCAGCAACGAGCTGATAGTCGATTTGGCTTGATAGAGAACTAACATCCGATATATAGTCTATTGCTTGAGGGCTGCAGCTCGGCAGTTCATAGCCAGGCAAGAAAAGCGTGACTAGTCCTGCTGCGATGATTGGTATCAGAAGAGCTGCGAGCAGAGGTAGAGGGTTTCGTCTAGTCACAAGCATTCTTTTCCAGAACAGGACGACAGCTTGGCGAAACATGCCTATGCGTTTACCAGTCAGCAGCTCTGGAACAGCATTGGTATTTGGTTTCTGAAGTGACTTAGAAGTAAGCGCTGCACCTTT
The DNA here is from genome assembly GCA_022813495.1 of Pasadenomyces melaninifex. Lineage (NCBI taxonomy): Eukaryota > Fungi > Ascomycota > Dothideomycetes > Pasadenomyces > Pasadenomyces melaninifex. The sequence continues at coordinate 22,666 of JAKLMI010000182.1, forward strand.
GACATCTTCTTCAGGTGTAGGACTCCTGCTGACTTCGTTCTCACTCAGTATATCGTCTGTTTCAGATTGGTGTACTTCATCGGCGAGTTTCAGAAAGACGTCTTCGATAGTAGGACCGCTAACCTGGTACTCAGTCAAGTTGTCCTTCTCCAGCCGTTGAACAAGCTCAGCTGCAGCACTTGAGCTTGATACGAGGTACTCGACTTGTTCTGCATGTACTATATGCGGAAGATCGTATACATTCATTTGCTTTTGATCCTCTCTCTGATGATACACATGAACACGATAGCCAGACCCGAGTTTGCTCTTGAGTTCAACGGAAGTGCCGTAGGCTTTGAGCTTGCCCTTTGACAACACTGCAATGTTGTCGCTAAGAAGATCGGCTTCGTCAAGAAAATGGGTAGTAAGAATGATCGAACGCTTCCCTCGTTCAGCAAGCAAGATATCCCAAATCTTGCGTCGTGACAATGGATCCAGACCCGAAGAAACTTCATCGACACAGCATACAGTACTGCCACCTGTAAACATCATGGCGAGCTGTAGCTTCCGCTTTTGACCGCCAGATAACGTTTGCGACAGAGCGTTTTGCTTGAAACCGATATCACAAGATTCCAGAAGTGCCTTGGACTCATTCTTGGTAGCAAGATGATCGCCTTTTTCACTCTTGATTCGATTGAAGATCTGCACATGTTCAAGCACAGTCATATCTTGCCACAAAACGTTCTTTTGTGGACATAGACCGAGAGACGTATGATGATCAGGGAAATTGATACGAACTGTGCCCGAGCTGATTTGAGTCAACCCAGCGATGGCATCTAGAGTGGTAGATTTGCCTGATCCATTGGCACCGAGGTACACCATTATCTCACCTCTTCGAGCAACCAGGTTCAAGTTGTCGACTGCAAGCACAGTCTTCATGGGTCGGCGGAAAAGCTTGCATGTAAGGCGTGTCATCCATCGTGGTTTGTAGAGCTTGCTAAATCCCTCAATTGATATTGCTACATCTGAGTCTGAAATTCCTGTCTGACGATTCTTTGACTTTGTGCCGTAGAGTGTGCCTTCCAGAAGTGCACCTAGGAGCGGGTATACAACGATTTGAATAATGGAGAAGATCCAGAAAGCAATGCCGGGTAAAGATGAGGTATGATTTGGAGCTGCCTTGACCAAGTTCATGCCGAGCCTTTGTCGCTCGAAACGTGCCATCGTGATTATGAAGAACACATAGTTCATAGGTGGAAAGAGCAACGACAAAATGGCGTAGGAGGCTGTACCTGCCTTATTAATGACCTGCGCCAAGACAGCAAGCAACATGAACACTATCACAGTCAGGATGCCACTCAACTGTGCTTTCTTGAAGAAACCTGCAGCAAATATTGCAAAGGAGGCAGTCGCTAGTCCGGTGAGAATGTTGTATATTAGCATTATCGCAGGACTCGTTTCTGCAAAAACACCAACAAAGAGGATAATGCTCATTACGACCCAGCCTGGCAAGTACATCAGGTCGAAGGCAAAGTGGTTGGCGACGATTCGTGCAGCTTGTGGTTGCCAGCGAGCTTTGTTCGGCATCATGCTGTCCAGTAGCTGAGCCATACCAATTTCTCTCTCCTTAGCGACCATGCCTGTAAGCTGGTAGCTTACACCGACCATGCCGATGTAGAATGCAACAGCCAGGATGTCAATGATGCCGCCCATGTATCGAGTACGTATGTTCTTCTGCCTTTGCGCGTCGGTTTCGGAGGTATATGGATAGTTCTCGATGTCCTCTGGTACAAGTGTCGCGCTCGTGTCCTCTTGTGTAATAGCACGATCGACTGCATGTTGCAACGGCAAGATATACACTTGCTGGTCGTTTTTGTTCGAATCTGTTACGATCTTCGTATCCAGAGCACCATCAGCTCGTATACTGTAGTTCCAGATACCACCAGTGCCCTCAGACGGCGAGGCATAGAATACCGCAGCCGCGATACACGAAGATGTTCCGAGGATCGTGTTCCGGCACACTTCGCGCAATAGTCCTTCATCACTCAACGTCTGTATCTGGACGCCTTGCAGCGGACTTTTTACTCGATTGATCACATTCTCAATCGCACCACCAGCCAAGCCACTATTGACAAAAACGAGTTTATCTCTTCCACCTCCTGCATCATTTACAGCATCCTGCAAACTCCTGATTTGATATGGATCACTGATACCGTACACGGATGGTGGAAGGAAGAGAAATCGAGCGTAGGACAGAAATCCGATGAAGATGACCGGCAAAAAGAAAGCTCGAAATGGGGTTGAAGCCCAGTGTCTAACGAGAGTAATGAGCAGATTCTTGATGGTCAACGCCCATACCTGCCGTATCAGCAGCATCGTGCGAACAGACACTCAGAAGAACGTTGTGGAGGCGAGTGTGGTTCCTTCGGTCTATTTAATACATCTTGCTGATCGTGTCCGACATATGGCTGAGAAACAGTTGCGAATATAAAATCCGAGAAAGAACGACAATCAACCACGAAGTAACACAAATTTAGCACACCATTGGATTTGCATCTCGAATGAAAGATGCCAAAAGTTACAGCAAGACATGCTTGCGACAGCTTCGTCAATCGTTAACGCCACGCTGCGCTTGTATCGACATGCATGATGCGAACACGATCAAAATGAACAAGGTTTCACGGCAGCGAATGGGCCCTGCCAATACTGCCGAGATCTAGGCACGATCCACCGGCGTATTCGTAATTTTTGCAGTTTAGGGCTATTACCGGTACTCTTATTTCTGGCTCGCATCTCTCAAGTGAACATTATATTGAACGATGACAACTCATCTTACCTGAGTTTGACCCTGGACTCTGGTACCCGTGACATAGAATCAATTCAAATTCAGTTCCAGGTTAGTATGGGCCTGTGCGAGAGTCATTATGATACCACCATTGACGGTTCGATCAACTACAGCTTCGCTTGCTGCCTCTTTGCATACATGTCCCTCAACTGTCTCCTCAGAATCTTTCCACTTGGATTCTTTGGTATCGCATCGATGAATTCACATCCAGCAGTCAGCCTCTTATATCTCACCACCTTATCGCTTACAAAATCTATGACATCTTGCTCGCTGACCTTGCCTTCACTACCCGGCTGCCTGACACAAAATGCTCGTGGCTTCTCATCGCCATCTGGTGTTTGGATACCGATCACAGCCACGTCTGCAATATGCTTGTGGTCCAAGATCAATGCTTCAAGCTCTGCGGGTGCCACCTGATTGCCCTTAACCTTGATCAATTCCTTTATGCGATCAACAATAAAGAAATGCCCATGCTCGTCGACATAGGCCACATCACCTGTCCGAAGCCACCTCTCGCCATCTGGACTGAAAGTTTTCTTGGTGGCTGCCTCGTTACGCCAGTAGCCTTTCATGATATTTGGTCCTCGGCACCATAATTCACCGCGATGTTCTGGTCCTCGCTCTGTGATCTCAGTAAAGGACTCGTTGCCTTTCGCGTCTTCGTTCACTTGCATAATTTTGGCTTCGCAATTGGCATTTGGCTCGCCTACAGCAAAGCTTGCGCTGTATTTTGTCGGATCCCAGCCGAGAAGTGAACAAGTAACCCTACAAATCATTAGTACGATAAAGCCAGTGCAGTGCTTGAATACTTACTCTGTCATACCCCATCCCTGCTTTAAATTCATTCTGTTGTTGAAAACCTTCTCGACTTCTCTGCTTGCTTCTGAGCCAAGAGGCGCTGCACCACTACCTATTGCCTCGATACTGCTCAAATCGTATTTCTTCACGATTGGATGTTTCGCCATCATTACTGCTATAGGCGGCACCATCTGCAAATCAGTGATCTTGAACTTTTGTATATTCTCCAACACTTCCACAAAATCGAATTTTGACATGATGTATACAGGCGTTTTCCTCATTATGCCGCCAGAAAGGTAAATAGTTTGTGCCATAGCGTGGTACAAGGGCAGGAAGCAAAGCCATTTTGACCGTTGTCGTCGAGCGTCTGCGTCGGGATATAGTGAGCCGAGGTGCTGGTGTTGTAAACAGTTGCTGACATAATTCCGATGTGTGACCATGACACCTTTTGGCACGCCAGTCGTCCCGGAAGAGTAATTCAAAGCCAGCACCGTCTCCTTGGCTTCGTCTTTCCCTTTCAGCTCAGGCCACTGATAACTCTTCGCTTCAGCTTCAGGCGCAAACATAGATGCCCAGTATTCGACGCCATTTTTGCTTGGCTTCCTGTCGCCGTCCTTTTCGAAAAGCACGTCTGGGTCAAAGTATCGTATCCGATCAGCACTCATGCCTATCGATTTTGCTGCTGCCAGACCAGTCTCTAGACTCGGCTCAGCACAAAGTAAGTAGCATGCTTCACTATCTTTGAGCTGATTTGCTAGCTCACGTGGCACAAAGGTTGGATTAGCCGCTGTAAATATTCCACCAGCCATCAATATACCCATGAAAGCCACTGCGACGCCAAGATTGTTGCCACTGAACACGAGCACACGCTCCCCAGGCTTAAAGCCAGGAAGCTTGGTTAGACCAAGCGCAAAACGTTGCGCCCATAGCTTGAAGGAGCGCCTTGTCAGGTAGTGAGTGTCTGGTTTGGATGCATCCAGATATGCAGGCTTATTGCCGATATCATCGGGCTCCTCATACTCGGCGGATTGGAAGAGGAATGTTGGTAATGAGCAGTCTGGGATTGGCACTGTCCAGCGGGACTTGTAAGGCATGCTGGCTCAAGAGGCTGGCCTCAAATTCGATAGGCTCACAATTGCTGATTCCAATCCCTTGTGTAGCAGAAGACTCTATACTTGGCGACTATCTGACGGCGATGATGTCTTTGAGACGAAGCAAGAGCTCGTCGATGCACAGTATTGTCTTTGTATCAGTAGCTACCAGATGCCGAGAATTGCCGGAACGGGCACTACTTTGGAGGTACTCAGCTCTTTTCGAGATGGTAGCAGTGATCTTCAGAAAGACATTCACCTGGGAACGTAACCTGGAATTGTAGACAAGGAGCACTGATCACGGTGAACGAGTGAGAACGACGACATGATGCGAGTGACCTTGCGATATGGTTACCTCCGAGGCAAAACGCCATACTTGGCCACA
>JAKLMI010000183.1:0-27605 GCA_022813495.1 Pasadenomyces melaninifex
CAGCCCCACAAAACAGACCTGCTTGTTCTCAGGCTGAAAATGAGTGCGAGCCTCTTCTCAATTGCAGCTTGTCTGCGACTGCTTTCTTCTGAAACTCAGTCATGCCCTGATGGCCACAGAAAAGGTGCCGTTCGTGGACATCCATGAAGTCCAGCGTCGACCTAAATTCAAGCAATATCGACCATTATCTACTCGGCCATGGGTGCTTCTGATCTTCCTTGCAGCGACTGGCCTATGCTTCGGCGCTTTGGTGGCAGTCAGCCTGATTGACAAACAGACGAGTCTGAGCACGAAGAGAGATGTAGATAATCTTGCTGAACGTCATGTACGGGTCAAGAAGCACAGTCCCGAACCAGCCCCAGCGATCGTCTATACCTTGGAAGCTTCAGCATATGACAGCCACGATGGCCTGCGCAGGAGGCAGTCGACAGGCAGCCCAACAGTCGTCTATACTACACCAACCAGTGCAGAGCTCAGCCTTACTTCCCCGTCAAGCACAACCGTGAAGTCTACCTTGACGAGTGCTGATTTGTCCCTCACAAGTTCGTCAACTACCAGCCGCTGCGTTGTCACTGTAGCGGTCACCGTTATAAGCTATACCAAGACCGTTGGTTCTGGCTCAGGAATTGTGGAAGCTACCACAATCTCGAGTCTCAATGGCCCAACGACAGGATCATGCACTTCCGTGACTATGACTGTTACAAGTGGTGCAATACTCTCGCTGACAAGTCAAACGTCCTCAACCACGGAAGCCACGGGTCATCCAGTACCGAATACAGTACTTTCGCTTACATCACAGACCACCACTACGTCAAGTATTGGATCATCTACCACGACGAGGATCGGGCTTTCCCTTACTTCACAGTCGTCTACCACTAAAGTGGTATCACAAATTACATATGGATCAGAATTGAGCTTGAAGAGTTCAAGCAAGGTATCTTCAAGCACGACTCCTGCAGCAGCTATAGTATCCACAACCACAACCACAACAAGTACTGGCGCTGTAGTATCCCAGATATCAGATGGATCCGCGCAATTGAGCTTAACCAGCCAGACGTCCGGTATGCTTCTGCTCTCATCTTCAAGCACGAATCCTGCAACAGCTATACCATCTACTACCCAAACAACTTTGGTTGACCCGATGACTGGTGCTCAGCTTTCATTGACAACGCCTGCCTCCACTCAATCCTCGACATTCCCCACGTCTACATTGTCCCTGGTGGCATCAAGTAGTGCAGGCTTGTCTTTGACTTCGCAAGGGCTCTCTCACACACAAGGTTCCCAGACTATCTCTTTGGCATTACCATCGTCGTCGAATTCGAAGCTTGCAACATCAGCCGCCGCAGGCTCATCCAGCTTGCAATCAGTCACAGCGGCCTCTGCTCTCTCAGTTCTCTCGCTTTCTGGCGCGTCAACATTCCTATACAATGGTGCCACCACAAATAGTCAATCGATAGGTTCCTCGATGGGATATAGTGGTGCCATAGTGTTGCTTGCGATTGTTCCCGAAACCACAATCGATGGTTCCGTGCTTGCAAGTACTACCCTCACCATCACGACGGTGCCTGCTACTGGAAGCGAATCCTCTGTGGTCACATTGACCGCAACAATAGTACCAATCCAAACAGCAGGCTCGTCCATCGTCTACGGGGCTTCGATTCCAGGTATTACGATGGCAGGCACCACAGTAGCTCCAACTACAGCTGCAAGCTTTGCTGTTGCAACTAACGCTGCTTCGCCAGCAAGGACATCCTCACTATCGTCAACCTCGACCAGCGCTCCTGTTGATCCGACTGTGAATGCTGACCTCGTCTTGCTGAAGATCGATTTCCAGAATTACGATTACTTCTTGGCGATGTACCTGCCAAAGATAATCGCTGTTATCCTCGGGTGCATTTGGAGTATCATCTTTGCTTCTCTCAAGCTCATGGAGCCTTTCTACCGCCTTTCGGCACGTTCAGGTGCCTTCGCAAAAGAAGCTTTGTTCGGTAACTACCTCGCAAGCGAGATACTTCCCTCGTCGCTGGCAGCAATGTTTCGAGGCCAATGGGTGTTGATTTTGGGAGCCACATGCCTGTTGGGCTGGGCGGGCGTGATAGCATTATGCTCAGAGGCAATGCTCGTGATCTCAAAAGGCAAATGCATGGACGCAGAAGGCAAGGAATTCCGATGCAATCCTGGCTGGGCTGTCGACCTGCCTATCTTGAGGACACTGATGGTTCTGATAGGTCTGATTTTTGTCTTGACGTTCATTATTACATGGATTATGTATCGAAGAAGGAGGACTGGTGTATACGCAGATCCTTCCTCAATTGCAGCCATGAACGAGCTCCTTGGACATCCCGAAGTCATGCAGGAATTGCGCGGTATTGACCCACTAGCGGCCGATAAAGAGATTCAGGCCATTCTTGAAGAAAGCAGGTATAAACTAGGGTTCTACGACGTAACGACAGGCAAAGAAATAATCCCTGGTGTTGAGGAGCAGCGAGAGCAGCGATATGGTCTGATCAAGATCTCAAGCGATTTCGCGCCGGCAGCGTTAACAAGTGGAAATCGCGTTAGCTACGGTGCAGTCGCCAATCCCGGGATGCGCAATCAGGACCCGGCCAGGATAAACAGGAAAAGGCGCCTCTATCAGGGCATCTTTGATAGTATAATGCTATTGACAGAACTTGCCTTATTCGGCATCGTCCTCGGCTACTATCTGGACGGAAGTGAGTCTCCGCTTCCATGTATATTACACAAGCTAACCGATTGCCAGAGTCCGATCCTTTCAACGATTTCTTCAATAGCACAACCTTTGGACCACGATTCGTATTGACGTGCTTAGGCTTGATTTTGTCAGCAGGTTGGCGCATCACGTCGCAAGAGGTTACTTTAATGGCACCATATCGCAACATGGCCAGAGCATATCGGAACGGCACAGGAGCTCATGCTCGACAATCGATACTAGCGGCAACTGCTTGTACACCCTTCACAGCTGTGGTCAAGGGTGTTATACTTCGGAATTATCTTATCACAGCTACAGCGATGTCTGCAGTGCTTAGTGAAATACTCCTCATTGCAGTTTCTGGTGTGCCATTCAATGCTGGTCAGATCAAGCCAAGCTTGCAAGCATCTTCCTTCACCTCGCTTGGGATCTTATTCATTATGACTGTCAACACGATAGCCGTTATGATTTACAAGAGGACTTCAGCTGGAGGAACCAGGAGACTACCAAGACAGCCTGACACATTGATCAATGTGTGGCTGTATCTGAGCGACAGCAGCCTGTCACAACATAACCATGACGATGATGACGGCATTCCGGGACCACTGGATCAGAAAGGGATGTCGGTGAGATACGGTGGTGCGAACTATGCCTTTGCTCGTGTGCTCGGCACGGACTCAGTGCCTCGCTGGACTATTGACCAAGCTTCAGAATTGCAGAGAAGCACATTCCAGCAACGACCATATCAACTCCACCGGTCGCAACCTGCAAGCGAGAGACCAATCTCATCTGCACCGAGTGCCTATTCAGATGACAGCTACGTCGCTGCTCAAGACACGCACGAAGTCGCCGCTCAGAGGCAGAAGACTGCCAGGCAACAACAGGAACACAGTCATACACCAAGACACTTCGTACCGCTGCCAAAAACACGCACAGACTCGATTGATCGTTCCTACTATGCTGAAGCTCCTGAACATAGCTCTACACCTACATCCACGAACGCGCCTGGGCGGAGACATCGGCAGGCTAATTTCAGTCTACTGGGAAGACATAACGAACGTCAAGGATATCAAGTGGTCAACTCAGCTGGCGCGGGAAACGAACTATTCGAAGACGAGCGAGCTGATTTGGGCACGAATAGATATGGTTATGACGCCACGTATATGGATCCGTGGCAGAACACACAGTATCGGCGGCCAGGTAGATAATACATATTAATTTCTTGGCTTCTTCTGTCTTGAGGGTACAGCAGTATCTTTCTTATGTGCTTATGCTCAGAGGACTATATCAGCTCAAAGTATGTCCGCCCATTAGACCAGCAATGTCATGCGCCCAGCAGCTCAAGGGCTCGAAGACTTACATGCCCAGCTTCTTTTCGCTTATCCATGCTAAATGTATTTCGAGGAGATCGATATGCAGGGACAACCAAGCCCGCTCGCTCGCCTTGATAGATCGAGATAGTTTGTCTTGTGCTTCGTCTTTGACCTCCCGAGCTGCTTCCAAAAGCTGCGTGTTTCTGTCCACCTCCTTTTCTAAGACGCTGACCACGCTAGCTTTCCAGACGGAGGACAGACCTGCCAGTTCGCTCAATCTGTAAGTAGATTCGAGTCGATATCTTGGATCTCTGTCTTCCTGGCTAGGGACGAGAAGCCGAACAATCATTACTTGTAGCTCAGGTGGGAGACCTGCCAGAGTTGTCATATTGGCTCAGCGTTTCTGCGATCCATATCAATTAGTCTGCACACTGTGTGAGGTGGGACAATGCTTACCCAGACAGCTTCTAAACAAAACGGATCTGTCGTTGGTGGATCGACAATACCGCATTAGTAACAATCACACTGGCAGAACGAGTTCATCGAGAGACGTACAACGCCAATCGATTACCACCAAATCAGATAGTGGCATTTTGAAAACTAGTGGTACGAAAAGGTGGGCTACAAAGTGACATCCTGGGACGCTCGTCATTTTCACTCTCATCTACCATCACTTCTCACCCGACTCATCAAGGCGGTCTTGTAAACTTCTGGCAGCTCGGTGGACTACCTAGGACCATCTTGGATCTACCTTTACCTTGCTTTCAAAACTTGCGGGCAGTAGCTGACGCAGTACAATGTAAATTGGACAGTATGGCAATGGCGGCGGCAGGTCGTGTTTCAGTAACTCTAGGAAATTTCGATGCTGAACCACGTTTCTTTATACCTATCCGAGCAAGGTGAGCTTTCAATAATCCATGGTTCGTTCTTTGGTTAAAGAGTAGCAGGATTTCTTCGCAAGGTCAAGATATTGCATCAACAGATTGATTAGTTCGTTGGGCAGACTCATAGCTTCACCTCTTGCCTCCAACCCTGTGCGACGGTAGCTGAGTCTCGGCTGTGCTGCTTAAACATGGAAGAGCTTGTGCATAATTCAGCCTAACAGTTGATATATTTGAGCCGCTTCGTGAGCTCTTCCGAGAGAGAAATAATTTCATTGTCTCAATCTGATACTGAAAGTTTAGGAGGCAACAGATTGAGCTCCAGATTTGCTCGTCAGCATTTGATTGTGGCAGCATTGAGGGCCACGTCGTTCAGCTAGACAAAGGTAACGGGTATATGTAGTGATCTGCAGCATGTTTGTTTGCTGACACCAATCTGTCCATCGAGAGCCTGTACGCCTGCTGAGTGTTATGCTTCACTCGTAAAGCCGTGCGGGCTTGTCTTGGGTGAGATGCAGATGCCACCTGAGCTTTTGCCAAGCATGAGAGTTGAATTCTTTGAATGTCACACTGTCGAAAACCACATCCAGCTCTTCAAGCGAGAGCATTCGTGTCTCCGGCACGAAGCAAAAAATCATAAACCATAGTATGATGCACCATATACCGTACCACAAGAATGTGCCCCACGCACTAAATGCGTTGAAGAACCATGGACCAGTGAAGGCAATCAACCAATTGAACATCCAGTTGATTGAGACGACGATGCCCATACCCAGCTCACGCATATATAATGGCATGCTTTCTGAGGCATACACGAAAGGGACCGGACCTTCTGCCACAGAGTATGCCACGCCGAAGAAATACATCCCGAACAGGGCGAGACGAATGCCGACATCAGATTCGACGACGAAAGCTGCCATAGTGATAAAATGTGCGATTGCCATGAACGGGAAGGTGCACAGGAGTAGCGATCTCCTCCCGACTGTATCGATGGTGAAGAAGGCAGGGATGGCGAAAAGGAAGTTGATCACACCAAATCCAGCAGTATAACTTAGAGCTTGGCGGTTGACTTGCAGGAGATCGGCAGAACTGGCGCTTTGAATTTGACCACTGATTTGATCTCTCGTATTGAAATGAATCATTAGGAAGACGATATTCGAGTAGTAGACAATTAGATTGACGCCGCTAATAAGGTCAGCAAAACGTAGCACCAAGGTCCTGCTCGTACCTACCAAAACTGCTGCGCAAACATGCAGGTCAAGCTTGCAAATATCGCTCGCGTATTTCTCCGTCGGGAGAACAATTCTGAATGGTAGAAACGGAACCAGCTCTGCCCAGGTGCACTATCACGTCTCCTGTGGAAGTCGTTATTCTCTTCATCAAGCAGGAAGTACTGCCAAACCATATCACGAGCGGCAAAGACAGGCGCACGAGAGACTTTCATGAGCCCTTTCCACGCCTTCTTGTAATGCAGACTCGCTCGCTCAGGTTCACTCTGCTTTCTGTAGTAGTGGCCCTTCGCCATACACCATCTGGGCGATTCGGGACAACAGTAAATATATGCGGCCAACACAGCTGGCAGGATTGCGGGACTGGCTATAATCAATCGCCAATTCTTGCTACACTGCCAGCTAAGAAGCTTGTCCGTAGGACATATTAGGTTGTTCGTTGCGCTGCCTGTGCCTTGGAGGGCAAGACCTGATAGACATCCAGCCATGATACCAAATGCAGTCCAGGCCTGCCAGAACATCACCAAGCTACCTCTAATGTTGGCTGGGGCGCATTCGCTAGCATATATAGGTATTGTAACGGACTTAGGACCAATACCTACTCCCATCAGGAATCGAAAAGCAAACATCTGTTGCCACGATTGAGCGAAGCCTTGCAGCAAAGCAAACACGGCCGAGAAAACGGCGCAGACGAAGATTGTGCCGCGGCGGCCGAGGTAGTGATTCAACAAGGGTGTAAGTCCGCAGCTCAGTATGCAGCACAAGTATGGCGCACCATTGATCAGCCCAACAATTGCAGGAGAGGGTGCAATGGTTTCCTTTAGCTCACTGGGTACCACGATGTATTTCTGAAATGCTGCTGTATACCAAAGCTGGGCACCATTCACCGCAGCTTCATCCCAGCCTTGCACACTTGCTCCCATAGCACACAAGATCACTAGCTGCCATAGTTTGGGTGGCAATTTCTGCCACGCAGCAATTGGGTTCGTCCAGAGTTGTGGCACCCAGTGCCGATCAGTTGTCTGTGCTGGCTTTCTTCTGCCTCTCTCGAGCAAGAGCATGTTAAATTCCGGCTTAGACAGGCTCAGTCCCTCACTGTCTTGCTGTTCCAACGTTTGTGAACTTTCATTGTTGGAAGAGGTAGTATCGTTTACGAATGCATACATAGGATCGCAAGCCATTTCCATTCCTTTCTCGAACAGCTCCACCTTCTCCAGCGGCAAATTGCTCCATTTTGGCTTATGCAATTGAGTAGCAAGGTGAAATTCGTTGAGTCTTCTCGCCTTCGCGCTCATCCTAGCAGAGTCTTCAAGTGCATTTAGGTCGTTGAAGAAGCGTCGTACTCGGAGATCGATGTTGGGGATGTCATCGTCCATAGCTCGATCTTCTTACCTGTTAGATTCCGTCGAAGGTGCTATCGTGATATCGCTATGCAGTGTATGAATTGCGTCTTGGGAATTCAGTATCAGATACCTGCGTAAGGAGCGATGTCCTCTCTGTTCTGGAAGCTAGGTAAGCTGGACGGGCAGGAGAGTAGCATTATCACGGACTTTGGACACTCAGCCTCAGACAACGTCATCCAATTCGAGTCTTTCAGCTGATGCTGCTCGATCGAGGGTCAAGCAACAACGACGGGCTCGAGTCGTCCGTTCTCCAGAATCGTCCATGCTTCATCTAATTGAGCAGGGATAATTGGTTGCCAAGTACGAATCAGGATGTAAGTCACACGAGTGGCTCAGCCTATATCACTGCATGGCTGACATGTTCCTCAGGCGCCAGCAGCGTGGCTTTTCGAACCAATGTTCTAGCCTACTCTGCGATCGTTTAGTGCTAGTGTGTTTCGACTGAGCAAGTTGATTGACTGCACAGCAGTATAGCTCCTAGCAAAGAAGGCAAAGCTAGCGCTGATTGACCTGGCTGGAGTAATTGTCGTCAAGCGTCCTGCAAGATGCGACAGTCCCGAGTCGATGGCTGGAAAGAGCCGGTAAGTGGTGCGTGCGCAACGAAAGGCTACCTGTCTTTGCGCAGGTTTTATAGCGAAGCGAGGTGTCCTTCTAAGCGAGCAAGGAGGTCGACTAGGTCTCTCCTCATTTTCTGCTCGCTTAGCTGTGGTTGTCTGGACCTCCAGTCATTGCCACCTGTGAAATCAGCAAAACAGCCCGGTAGAACGATAGTTCTCATATTATTGCAGGGTCCTCGACCAAATATCGTGGCCGCGCTGGCTTTATGTCCGACTCAGGCAATGTCAGCTGGATCGCAATAATGAGGGTGTATTTCCCTGCAAATTCCAGTCTCTCGCGGCTGCGTAACAAAAAGTCGCAAAGTGGTCAAACACCTCCATGACTTGGGGATGCTCCACTTTCGATCTGGCTCCGGACTTTTTGATGTGGAGAGATGTCTGCTTAGGTACTAGTACTACAAGCAAGCCTGTGATACTACTAGTAGTAGGACTTGTGGAGGCTGGAGAGCTGAAGCTGTCGTAAACCCAGACGCGGCCATGTGTACCAGGGATGAGGTGCCTCAGTTTGGAGTGCAGAAGTTCCTGTCATTCCCATCGATTTCCCGCCATATGCTTGCTTCTATTGCCAGGTGACTGCTATGCTGATCTGAACATCAAAGTACGACACTCGAACATTCTTCCATCGCTCGAATGCTGGCAGTTCTTCAGTCGCTCACGACTTTGCCGCTGAGGCGACGATGCAACGAAAGGCTGGTGATTTGAGCGACATGACGACAACCTCAGCAGAAGCCAAGAGCTGGTTTAGCGTCCCGAAACACAATGTCACAGCCTGTACCTGAAGATGGAAACAATTATGGCGATGTGCGTGCTCAAGGCGAAGCAAATGTTTCTTCTTGGTAATTACCACAACAATAACACCACCATTAATCCCACGACATACTACAGCAATACTTTCGTTGCAGCGAGGTTTGTGGTTATAGCGCACGATGTAGGAAACAGTGGCAACCCTCGTGGTCCACAGCCAGCTAATGCGCCTGACCCTGCATTCAGTAACGACTCGGGCAATGGGACCTTACGACAGCCTACCGATAGACGTCGGACTCTCGACGACGACTCCATTCAGCCTTGCGTCACGCTAATCAGGACCACGTCCGAGCCGTCCAATAGGGACAGCATCGCTGGAACAACTCGAAGCTACTCAATGCCTAATGTGCGTGTTATAACAACGCAAGTCGATGACCGTATCGCACAGAGAGAACCACTCGCTGAAGGAGAACCACTCGCTGAGGGAGAACCACTCGCTAAGAGAGAACCACTCGCTAAGAGAGAACCACTCGCTGAGGGAGAACCAGTCGCTGAGAGAGAACCACTCGCTGAGTGGTACGCAGTCTTCACAAGTCCATCTCGGCACTGCAAATTTCGACCGGCTCAGCAAGAGGGCATGCCCTTCGAGAAGTGGGATGATATGATCATAAGGATTTTCGAACATGGTGATGTAATTAGCAACATGACGCAACGGAAGATAACCATAGGTCAAGACCACCAAAGAATCCTGTGGTTACCTATGGCAGATATACGAGTGACTCGCACTGGTTCGAATGTGGTTGTTAATTTCTCTGACTGTAATCAAATTCGCCTACGCGATGAACGACACAAGAGCTTTGAAGGTAGCAAATATTGGACTGTCAAATACGATGCTGAGAACCCCAATCGAGTCTTGGATATTAGCTTCTTGAATGATACAGATGCTTCTATATTCGTCGACCGAGTCCTGCGAAAGCATCTCAAAGATCACGCTCGACTGTTCAGATTCCAGCACTGTGAGGTCGCCTTGCAGAATGTCACTCACAATCAGACTCCACGCGTGGCTATAATGCAGTGGCGAACGGAAACATCGCCAAACTCGATAACGCCAAGCCATTGGGAATCGTTTGACTTTGCGCTCATCGACAACCAAATCGAGCTCCATTATGCTAAGCAAGAAAATGCAGACGTAGCACCTGTGATACTCGGCAAATTGAAGAAATACAGATATCGTCCTACTACTGGATCGAGTGCCAGGCGTGATAGTATCGAGGCTCACTTACAGGCAGATGGTAGTCCCAAGATGACGGATCTGGAAGAGCAAGGTCATATAGAGGTAAAGCTATCTAAAGGAGAATTAGCTATCATGTGTGCTGCCTTCGGGAAGCGCAAAGCGCCGGACAAGGTTGGATTCAGTAGCATGCTTGGACAGACCAGACCGTCAATCTATGCACGTGGAAAAGGCAGCTTGAGCAGGCTGGCGACGAGTTATGAGGTCGAGATGCGAAGTCCTGATGCACAGAACGCTTACCCCATTGTTGTATGCAACGAGCAAGAGCAGCTTCACGTGAAAGTACAATGGCACAAGATCTCGTACCACAAGTAACGATCGAGAATCTCCTGTGCACGGTTGTTGCTGCACATTACCAGGACGAGTATTCGCTATAATCACTCTGCGCCACGCACAACCCAACAATCTTTTCAACGCCATGCAGTAGGCAGCTTCAATGGCTGACATACGCTTAAAACCGCAGCTGCGAGACGTACGGGGTTAAGACGATGCTTGGACTTGGTGAAGGCAGTATACTCAATCTTGTAGTATTAGTCGTGAAATTCGTTAAGGACAGATAGTCGTCGTCAACGCTGAATGAACTTTGAAGAAGTTCCTGAAGCCCTGACTCGCCAGACTGTAAAGATTTACAAGCCATTCTCGGCAGGCTCTGGTGCCCACGAAGGGAAGTAAAGCCTATTTGGGCGAGCCGCCAGGCATGTAGATGCTAATCTCGTTAGCTTAGAACGATAAATGCTCAACATTCACACTTCATGCGTCGACATCCTTGTTCTTTATCTTTCCTGCTGGGCTTAGCATGTCGGACTTGCCAGTATTCCATGCACAGAAAAGACGAAAGTTGAACATAAAGCATGCGTCTGAAGATTCTGAAGCAGTTGTAGCAGAAGCGGAAGAGCCCAGCACGATCGTGCGTGCTAAGCGCTATTCAAAGCCAAACGCTGGAGGTGTTCGCTTTTCGAATGGACCACGACAGGTATTCGAAGACGAGCAGGAGATTCCAGGTCCTCTGAGCACTATCGATGGTCATGTAGCGAATACAGCCAGCGGTCTTTCGAGCCGCTTTGTAGGTGCTGCAAGCTCTGCTTCGAGTGCAAGCAAGAATCACAAGTAGGTAGCTTCTCGGCTTTCTTGAATCGATCTAGTTGATAGTGCTTCAATGAGATTTTTGAGAATTTCATGAGCATGTACTGATCGCAAAGTGCTCATTATACAGATCATACGTCGATACATGAGCGTTTTCAAAACACTACGCCAATAGCCAGGGAAGGTGACACACTGTCGCTCAAAATACTCAGTCGGGACACCTCTGAGACCGACAACGAGGACGAGCCAATTCACAAGAATGAGGACGAGAACATGGTTGATACTAATCCAGCTCGTCAGCAACTATCAGAGGTCGATATTTTCTCAATGTCAACAGGACGACCACCAACCAAGACAAAGCCTACAGGACAACGGAAGAAAAGACCTCGGTTAGGACGAGACGGTAAACCATACAAGCCACGACACCGACGAGGTCCGGATCCAGATGTTCTAGAGCGAAGTGCGCTGGTTGATCAAGTCTTTCACGAGCACGGTCTAGGCACATATAATGTATCCCAGCTTGTCTTGAAGACTACTGACCCAGCCACCTCAGGGCGAGGCACCAACGAAACAGCGGATGAGCGAGTCGCAAGCGAATTTCAACAACAGTTTCTAGATGCTGTTGCAGAACGCCAAGAACGACAGCGGAAGCAGCAGAAGCAAAGTGAAACGAATGTTAGTAGTGGGCAGGGTCCGAGGCTAGGAGGCAGCAGGAGTGCAAGAGCCAAAATGCAAGCTACTCAAGAGGCAGGCGAGGTGAGAACCTAATTTGAAGCTTGAGATGATGCACGTTTTGTGCTCCAATTGGACGTTCATATTAAGTCGTCTCAAATGCGGTTGTCCCTGGTGCATCATTCTCAGGAACTTCCCGGAAGAAGTATAACTTAGCTCGCACGAACATGCAACAACTTGTTGCAATTCGATACACCGCGACTCAATAAAGCAGGCCTAGATGTTTTCTGAATATTCAACTCGAACCAAAACTCGCAAACTGGAGACTGTCGCTCCTCGTCAAACTAGGCTTTCGAATGGTGTGAAAGATGGACAGGCGCCTTGAACGAATTAGTCAGGAGAGCTTAAAAATTCAGGCGCTGCTTACAGCAAAATTCCTGCCAAGGAAAAGCATCAGTCAGTCAATGTACTTGAACGCCAAACACCAAGCTCAAAATGCAAATCGTTCTGCTGACGTTTATACTGACAGGTGTTTCTCATAGAAATCAAGAAGTCTCTGAGGACACTTCTTCCGAACCAAGCCGTTCTTTACACGTGATTTTTTGCCGTTTTTGAAGATCATCAGAATATAAAGATCTCCGTGCTGGTCGCGCTCGACAGTCTGGATCTCTTTGATATCGGTCTCCCAATTATTGCCTTTCGGCTGCCATGTGCTGGTGAAATCGTCACCGCCATTGTCTTCTTCGTCTGACTCATCCTTGGCTCTCTTCTGCCTCTTTGCAGGTGGGGCTGGAGAGTCGTCTGTCGCTGATACATCTGCGTCGCGTAACGATTTTTTGGAAGGCTTTTTCTTGAGCTCTTCTGGTGATGGGGGTTGAGGAGCGCCTCCTATTTTATGGTGATATGCCGCGAGTATGTCTCTTGAACCTCTGTAACTTGTCAGCTAATTGGGCATTGTAGAACTCCTCAGAGGCATACGTAAGATTCTCCTCTGGTTCCATAGTATTGTCGGACTCCGGGTAGTTCTTCCATTTGACGATGTAGAGGCATACCCAGGATTGGTTCTTGCCTTTCTTTCTGCGCATTTCGTGGCCACGGATCGCCTCTACTTCATATCTGTCGCTCTATCAGTACTGCTTACACAGTAAAGCCCAGAAACTTACCCATCTTCAACGTCGTCTTCTTCGTCGTCATCCTCTGCATTCGAAGCTGTCGGAGATACTCGCTGCCTCTCTGCTAGTGCTGCCTTTTTGCCTTTGGTCACTTCAATGTCCGACACGAGATCGTCTTTCAGCTGATTTTTCGCCTCTGTATCAGCTTCGACGCGCGATTCTGTATGCTTAGTGCTCCCATTGACAACCTCGCCGTCGCTCTCCGCATCACTTAATACTAGTACTGGTAAGCTTCCAGTGCTTCGATGCAGTTTTCAAGCACTTACGTGGAGGCATTGCAGCTGTATTTCATAGCTGGCTATAATGCGACAACAATAGAGAGCTCGGCTTGCATGCGACCGAACAGGGCGCATAGACTGTGGTTTCCTCTTCCCAACCTCGTCGTAGTGAAGCTAGTAACGCGTATGGAGAAATAGGAATAGCGTGGTGCCTGAGAATTAGATTCTTAGTTTCTCACTTCAGGCAAACAACTGCGAATCCAAAGTACAGGTGAATTGCATTTGATCGAAGGTACGGACTATTTGCTTCCCACTAGGCTAGCTTTATTAGACGACTCTTGAACATCACAGACCACTTGCCAATTTATCTGAGGTCCTTGTATACCCGTCAAGAAGGTCTACAAGATCTTACCTAGTTGCCTACGGGCAAACCCGCGATCATGGCCATGCAACTAGATATGAGCAATGCTCAGGTCATGAAGGATGAAAATGGACGTCCATTTATTGTGGTACGGGATCAAGGAAAAAAGAAAAGAATCGCAGGCATCGAGGCTGTGAAACAACATATAGTAGCAGCTAGGACGGTTGCAAGCATAGTTAAAACATCGCTTGGTCCACGAGGTCTAGACAAGATCCTTATATCGCCAGATGGAGACATCACGATTACGAACGATGGTGCTACGATCTTGGGGCAGATGGAAATTTCAAACCACGTCGCAAAGTTATTAGTCGAGCTATCAAAATCGCAAGACGACGAGATTGGGGATGGCACGACCGGCGTGGTGGTATTGGCAGCTTCGCTCTTAGAGCAGGCTGCTGATCTGATAGACAAAGGTATACATCCCATACGGATTGCCGACGGTTACGACCAGGCGTGCGAGATTGCAGTGGCACATTTGGACAAGATCAGCGATGAGATACCTTTCACACGAGACAACACTACAAATCTATTGAAAGTTGCAAAGACAAGTTTGGGCTCGAAGATCGTAAGCAAAGCTCATGAGCAGTTCGCCCAAATTGCTGTTGATGCCGTTATGTCGGTAGCAGATCTCGACCGGAAAGACGTGGATTTTGAGCTGATCAAGGTTGATGGAAAGTCAGGTGGTGCTCTCGAGGATTCGCTACTTGTCAAAGGTGTTATTATTGACAAGGACTTCTCGCACCCACAAATGCCAGATGAGGTCCGAGATGCTAAGATCGCTATATTAACGTGTGCATTCGAGCCTCCGAAGCCAAAGACCAAGCACAAATTGGATATCACATCCGTTGAGGAATTCAAGAAATTACAGCAATACGAGCGACAGAAGTTCGAGGAGATGATTCAGCAAATCAAGGACACTGGCGCGAATCTAGCGATATGTCAATGGGGTTTCGACGATGAGGCGAATCACTTGTTATTGCAGAATAAACTACCGGCAGTGAGATGGGTCGGCGGTCCAGAGATCGAGCTCATAGCTATTGCTACAAACGGTCGGATTGTGCCTCGATTCGAGGACCTTAGCGCAGACAAGCTGGGTCGAGCTGGAATTGTCCGAGAAATGAGTTTCGGCACTACGAGAGATAAGATGCTGGTAATTGAGGAGTGCGCTAATACCAGAGCTGTTACAGTGTTTGTGCGAGGCAGCAATAAAATGATCATCGACGAGGCAAAGCGGTCATTACATGATGCGCTCTGTGTCGTGCGAAACTTGGTCCGAGATAACCGAGTGGTTTATGGCGGTGGTGCCGCAGAAATCTCCTGCTCCCTAGCCGTTGAAGACGCTGCAGCCAAGAATGCGGGCTTGGAGCAATACGCCATGCGAGCATTCGCGGACGCACTCGACGCCGTGCCGATGGCCCTAGCTGAGAATTCTGGCTTGAGTCCGATTGAGGCTCTGGCAGCAGTAAAATCAAGACAAAATAATGAGAACAACAGCAGACTCGGGATAGATTGCATGCAAACTGGCAGCAATGATATGAAACAACACTTTGTAATCGACCCACTAATCGGCAAGAAGCAGCAGCTCCTGCTAGCGACACAGCTTTGTCGTTTGATTCTCAAGATATCGCAGGTCATCGTTCCAGGTGAGGATGGGTCTGAATACTAGTCGGACGATGTAAATGTCAAGACGGTATAGCAAAAGCAATGCATGTTTGGCGCATGATGTGAATGATACCCCACGAGTTACCATGAAAGAAATTAAGATACTGCACGCTTGGGGACGATCGCCGTGCAAAAGCTTGTATCGTGGCACTCAGTATCCCTGAGGCTCGTGTGGCTGTTGGTCGATACGAAGATTTGCGACTAGGGTCGTTGCGAAGTTGCAGATAGTGGATCACTATGTGACATCTGGTATGACAAGAACTTACCTCGTATCGAGCCAAAGAGACACCTGCAGTGATGAGCGGTAGTCACGTACCTATGCACCTTCCTAAAAGTCGAAGTGAACCGCGTGGCGTTGTGATCTGACCATGTTGAGGGCCCCTTCTGCCAAACAAGCGTCCATATCCAATCAGACTGACACGAACAGGAGGAGATCGCGATATGCCTAAACTGATCACTGCAGGTCCAGATTTGTCCTGAAGCAGCTTTTCAGGAACGCATTGAAACATTTACACTGAGCTTTGACGTGTGTCAGTGCCCATTTAGGCACGCTGTACAGTACCATCGATAAGATCTGCTTTGCAGATCCTGATCGCGAATAATTCCCCACAGCACCAAACCAGCCAAGCGGAGTGGCATTCCGTCCTTCGCTTGCATCTTTCCCAGATCTCTGGGCCAAGGACAAATTTCGTACCAGCCGTGGATCACATTGTTATTGCCAAATTTCGAAACACGTTATTATCTGCTGCCGTGAGCAACTCGATGTAACATTCTGAGGAGATATTGTTGTGGCACCACGCTAACCATGTATCAGTCGTCCGAAACGCCACGCGCATGTCTGCATCAACTTTGGTTCACGTTTTCATGCAGACCCTAAAGCCATACTGGTAGCTCTGATTTTTGCAGCAGAACCTCACCATCGTCTATAATCGTATCGACAGCGAGATATAGCTCTACTTGGCTCGTTCCATCGCTGTGTTTCTTGCCCTCAATGACAATAAGAAAAGGTCAACCATCACCTCGAACAGGGACAACGTAGCTCCATGCTCTTGTGCCAAGTCGCGGAGCAGAGGCTTCCGAAAGAGAATGCGTGGAGAACCAACGATGCAAACCTTCACGACCACGTGCCAGCAAAAGAAGCAAGGCTCCAACCGTCCATTTATCCTCGGGCTAGATTTCTGTTTTGATAACACTACTTCTAGGTACTACTACTTGACCGCATCGCAATGAGCTGGGTGTGGCCAGAGGCAAGCACCCTATGTAACGTAACTAGCCTCACTCCGTGCTAATAAGGTCTGCTGGAGGCTGATAGCGTACACAACGAATGTTTGCGAACAAGTGTGAACGTGCTGCATGTCCTCCTTTCTTGCACATGACCAGCTCAATATGCTCCGATATAGCCACGTTACAGCATGGCATTGGTGCAATTTGAAACCGTGAACGTGAATCAGCTTGATCAGAAAAAACCACAAGATGCAAAATGCGAACAGCTGCATTGTGTTTGCGCAAAACAGCTCAGAGCCAAACATTCAGATTTAGCTTCCTGGGCTACGAGTCAGCAGGTACATGTCGACAGCATTTTAGTGGTCAAATGTTTTTGTATATTGCCTGAAAGACCAGCGGAGACCGGGCGGCTCAGGCTACCTACTAGTTTTGAGGATCCATTGCTAGTATTGCCGCTGCCCATGGCCCGTGGGTAGCTGATGCAGGATCGCTACAATTGCACCGACACCAGGACCTGTACAACGAAGCCCTTGTCCGCAACCAGAGTTGAACAGGCACATGACTGATTATTTCTCACATTCAAGCACGGGCGATCTCTAGCCTGACCTAGGCTTGTGTAAGGACGAGTAGTAAGCACCAGCGGCTGAGCCCCTGCATCCGGGTCTGCGTGGTGATACCGAGCTGGGAAGTTCGGCTAACGATGACCGGGAGACCTTGGACATGCCATCGACGTGGGTATGGAGTTACACATTCGTCGCTGTCCCCGTTCTTTTTGAGCATGTCATTACAACGCATTAAAAGCCTTCACCGATCACAGACTTTGGGCTAGAAGAAGATAGCGTTCATTGGGCCTGTGCTCCCCGGAGCAGCGTCTCCAGGATTCCACCTCTTGTGATTCTCGCCCTGGCATGCCATAACTGATAATCCGTTGCCTGCCCTTCCCTGGCTGAATCTTCCTACACACCCTCCTACGACAAGCGTTGATATCACAGACCCGTGGTTCGAAGACGACGTATCAATTCCAAACATTGCAACTTGAAATTCAGTAACGATTTCCCGGCTACACCAATTTTCATCTTTTCGGCCACTCCAGCGGTCATTCACGTACGATCGATCATTGCGTCACAGTAGTGTCTCGTTCGATACCGCAATCGGCATTTCCCAACAACGTGCGCTGAGAGCCTACTATAAACCTATTTCGCACGCGCCCACCATTTGCAACAAGGACTCCTCCGATCGAGCAGGTTTCCCCAAAGATTGACGCCCACACGCGGGCACAAAGAAGCCTCGATGCTTCACGCAGCTCCAGTCCTGGAGCTCAAGCTCGACAAACTACACGCAATCGATCCCAGAAATGTCGAGAGTTTGTTTGGCATGTGGACGGGTAAGCACAAGACAAAATATCTTCCGCATGGGAGGCACTAATTCCGTCTACAGTCTTTTCCAGGTGTGCCAGTACGATACCAGATGGAAAGAGGCTAGAAAATATGAGCTGGCGGGTCTGGGCCAGGGAAACTCTGTGTTGTCCGCCACAACCCGAAAGAACTATAGTACCAGCTATTGACATCCCATCTCTGCGTACGGAGGAGGTGCCGTCCTTATCTAATTCTCCTGGATCGGAAAGCGACGAGTCGATATCTAGTCTGGAACATTCAGCTCTTGGTAAATCCCGAGGCCATGAGCCGCATCTCACGCCGGCCGGTCTGGAAAAGATAATAGTTAAGATCCACGAGACGGACAACATCGAACCTCTCGACCCCGCAATCGAAGCTTGTGTAGCAGGAATGTCGCCTGAAAATCACATTTCTAAAGAGAGCTCGCTTGCTTCACACAATTCAGCTGCTA
Organism: Pasadenomyces melaninifex; assembly: GCA_022813495.1. Taxonomy (NCBI): domain Eukaryota; kingdom Fungi; phylum Ascomycota; class Dothideomycetes; genus Pasadenomyces; species Pasadenomyces melaninifex. Next base: position 18,486 of record JAKLMI010000183.1, read on the forward strand.
AGCCGGCCAATTACAACGTGGAATCATCTTGCATCTCAACAGCAACAAATACTACTTCTCATACCGCAAGCACAGAATGCGATGCTCAGCATAGAAATTCGGACACAAGTGTGTCCTCTGATGGGCTTATACGGTCCGGCAGTGTGGTACACGGATTCTCACCCATACCTTCAGTTCGTGCCAGAACAGGTTCGAGTCTCAGCAAAGCCATGCCAATTGCCACACAAATGCGATCCAAAGGCGCAACTCCCAAAAAGACAGCGATGTTCACAATGGGCGGATCTTCTGATGATGAGAGCTCATTCGAGCAGCACATGTCATACAGGAAACAAATGCTCGAACCTCGAAAGAGTAGTCTTTCAAAGACTCTTGGTCGTGATGACAAACCTCATCAGACGAAGACAACATCGTTTCGTGAAGTTGTAGAGCAACGTCAGATTCAGACAGGTGGAAGCCCTGGTGACGACAACGCTATAGCCAGCGACGAAGAAGACGAGGAATCTGCCATCGAAGACTCTGCCATCGAGGAGGACGATGACGAAGGTTGGGAAGATGAGCAGCCAGATGAAGAAAAGCCGCCTTCCGAACCTGTTTTTAGACGAGTTGACAGCACGGCACATCTGCAAAGCCGTCGCTCTATCCTCACTCAAGGATTGACGGAAGGCGACCGAGCCAAAGGACTACTGAATGCTGCCTCCCGATCTTCACCTGCCATAAGGCGAATGGACAACGCAGCACCACATAATGGCTCCTCCTTGTTGGCAGGGTCGCCCGACGAGAACGATGAAGATGCAGAAGACGGACCGGTCATGATGCGATCTACCAATTTGAGCCGAGGTATTCCGATTTCGCCGCCAAAGAACCAAGCGGCATACACTATGGCTCATTCGCCTCGGACTACAAGACGAAATATGCTCTCGACCGAGCTAACAGAGTCCTTGAGGAAGAACCTGCTTTGGGAGCGTCAGCAGAAGAACACCACTGTCAACGCGTTTCTCAAGCGAGAGGCTAGATCCTTGGCAAACCTGCAAAAGGCTGGCCAGGTGCCACAAAGCGATCAACGTCCTCCGCCTGCAGACGACACCAGAAACAACGATTCCTATAACGATTGTTTCAACGTTGTCAACGAATATCATACGAAAGGTTGGTAAAGCTTCTATAGCGCTGGCAACCTGACACAGCACATATACGTTTCCACGGACGCAAGTCCAAATTGCTCATTTACTCGGGCTGGGTGGGCATCAGCCCTCTGTACTTTTACACATTTACTGCGTTCAAGCGATCACGAAACATCAACATAAAGGTCGATAATGAAGACGCGAGTCTACTCAAGTTAGCACGGCTTAGGAAAGGCTTTGCTGCGATTCTCAATTGGTTCAGCATGGAAATCATGGTTATGAAGTCGTAATGAGATCGACATCTTAGCGAGCTACCATGGAGGTTGTGGCAATCTGAAAAGTTCTTCTATACCCCATTTGCAGTGCGAATGTTTCGAAAAGGTAATAGCCGGCATATCACGGAGGATTGTACCGTTGCATGTTACTAGTAGTAGGCGGTGAGGAGGAATAATAGGTCATCGCAAGCTATACCTTGTCTCAAAAAGTCCCAAACACTACCGTTAGACGTGCTTTGCTTCTTCTGACATGTGCTCTCTAGGGCTGCTTCAGCTGCATAACATATAACAGCGTCGCCGTGACTGGACCACTGTACGTCTTGCAACATCGGCATGTTTCTGACACGCGTTTAGCTTTTCATGCTCCAAAGCTCGAGCTGCAGTAGTGTACATCTTATCCTCCTTACTAATTCGTATCTCAGTCATATGATGCAGAAATAGCACAACTACTTTTCGGCCTGGTTCAATACCTACAAATTCCTTTCGCTGTGCTGGCGGTCGAACTCTGTTCGTTTTCGTTTTTAAGCTTTCTTAGATCACTTGCGACACTCTCTGGAAACCACGTTCGGACTGAAACCGAGAGGTCACCGACTCCAGACTCTGCTGCCCGAGGTGAGGTGATCAGATCACATGTCGTTACGAAAGACGAAACCCTGATCGCGGAAGTCTCTAGTGCGTGATTAGCGGAAGTTAATATTGTGTAGTACCTTATCCAACCAACGACATACGCGTTACAAATCTGCCGTTGACCTATCGATTTTGTTGGGAGTTGCAACATCCGGGTTCAAGGACACGTCGACACCTCACGCCTACTTGATATCCATGTCCATTATACATGTACTTGTAGCAGGTCTCAAGCCGACGCGAGCAAGATGGAGAACGAGTCATGGTTGCGCTGTTGCTGCGTGCACTTGAACACTGTGACGCGCAAAATAACACACTCGAAGATTGCATAGTGTTAGCCTGAGCTTGCTCGACGGAGCAAAAAGCTAAAGGACCATGTGACTTTCCAGTGGTCTGCTAGACGCAAGAGGTGCGGCCATGGCATGTCACGCGCAGATCGACGTGGCTCGATACATTGCGGATGTACTGCATGTGAATTATAGCATTATTGGTAGGTCTCATGAGCACAGCTTGCGTGTCTGAAACTGGAATTCCACTGAGCAACGACTTTGGGCGCAGCCCAGATCTGACCTTGAGATACACAAATTTCGAACTGTATCGACTATACGTTGACAGAATACAAGCAGCTCTGTCTCTAGAGAATAGACTGCGTGGTTGTCTCGGTCTGTACCCCTTGCCGAATCTGTATTGTCAAAGTTACGAATTGGAAATCGATGTCAGCTTTTACACGCTACCGATTATCATGTTTACCAGATAGAGAGCTACAAAACTGTCCGCCCCAGGTTTTGACATCGTTACCAGTATATATCGCTGGGTCGTAGTCGATTGCAACAATTCTTGGGAACACTTCCGACATTGGTAGCCCCGCCGGATAAAGAGCCATGCGAGATTACCATCCACAGGCTCGTGACGTTGCATCCTTCTCAAGAATGCCACGGTACCAGATATGGGAGATCTTAGCAAAGCAATGCTCGCCTATGTTAGTCTGCGACTGATCAGGCAGGTGTCTGAAGGACCTTGTTTTCGTTCGCTTGAAAGGCTGGGTTATACTAGTCTCACCTGAACAATGCGAAAGAGGCAGCTTCAAGGTATCACAATGGTGATGTGACATGAACCAAGGATGCCGCGACAACCTATCTTCGACCAAAGAATCAGGCGTCGTCGCTTCGCATCACCCATCTTTGAAATTCGGAAGCGAACACTGTCAATGCTGGTCATGCATTTCGCACCACCATCTTCTTTGCGCAACTATTGTGATCATTCCTTCATCAGACGGTGCTTGTGGATTCTGTTCCAGTCTTCGTGCGCGAATGTGGTACACATTAAAGAACACACCAGCCTGGCATTTGCAGAACAATGCTCTGGCGCAGGTCGAACAATGACAAGCCTTCGCATCACCTCGCTTATGCAATGTCCACGAGGAAAGACTGTCTTTGTGATTTTATGTTGTACAGGCACGAGTCGTGCTACAGTTGTCTAGCTATTTCGAGTGAAAATGCACCTGACGCGGCTATTGAATCCAGCCCTTGTCGCTGATGATCCTTGTCTGTGTTGCTTCGTCAGTGCTGTAACGGTACAGTAATTTATAATATCGTTCAAGTAAGGTTCGACAAGCAACATTACTAACATCGCAAGCACGCCCAGGAAGTAGTATTACTCCATAATCATCTCTCCTGTCGGTCATCCGTCATAAAGTACTGCAAGAGGAGTAGGTCCGAGCGATCAGCATCGGAATAATTCTTGTTGTGAACCTAAAGAGCTTTGGTAGAATCGAGCGCAACGAAAACTACAGTATGATGTCAGCGACCTCATAATGATCGCCTTCACGAGGTCAGAGCCAAGTCTACGACTTCCCAACTTTGTTAGATCAAACACGAGTTTCGTACTCCGGAACTGGCTTGCATCTCGTCAGTTGGGACGTGTCAGAAACAACTACGTGGTGATGTCGTCAGAAAATCTAACCCGCATGATGCACTGGTGGTGTGGTCGTGTTTCGAGGCGAGCAAGGAGGTGAAGCTCACAAGGTTCAGCCTCCTTCAAGCCATGCCTATATCTAACTAGCTCAACGCTTGAAAACGCTCACAATGCTTCCCCGGAACTGGGGTCGACCAAGTGTGGGTGGTTGCGCCCTCGAGCTGAACGGAACTCGACATCGATCGTGAGGATATATCTTCCGAGCGTGGATACTGGTAGTCGTTGTGGGCAGGCTCGCTCTTTGTCGTACGAGCCCTCAATATTCATGATGGTTGTAACACATTAATTGTGATTGGGCGTTGTTCATCGTATCACTCGAGAAGACGAGCAGAAAATACGAAGCACATCGGCGAAGAGACGTCGTGCACCTACATCACGACGCCGGGGCGATTTGAGCGTTTAGGTAGATAGGTGCTGCCTGTAGTCACGACGGACGTCTGCAAACTCGTACTGCGATTACGACATTAGTCAGATTTGAGAAGCAGTTGCTCTGGACGTTGTGTTGAGACATTGGATGCAAAGGAGTAGACTATGATGTGACTCAGATTTCTTCGTGAGCACCTTCATCTTCCAAGGATGTTATCCAGGTTCCTCAACACCCCGGCCTGTACTGTGCCAATTCTAAGCTCGACTTCAGGCATGCCTACAGCGCTTTCCGGGCTCTCCTCATGGGAGACACGACCCGAGAGCTCACGTGCCAAATTCCAAAACTCGAATAGCAATAAAATTTGAGGTTTTATCCTAACGCTGTTCCAGATGTCTTTGCACCCTGCTATGCTATAATCGTCGCATCTTTATGCCTTCGTTGTTGAAGAACTCTGGAAGCAGATGCGACGAATCTCAGGTGCATAGTAGCAGCAAACTCCTGTCCACATGCCAACAGAATATCAAGCACGACCTATTATTCATGGACGAATGATATCTTCCACTATCCGCTCCTGTCCGATTCACTTCTTCACTAGAACTGAGTCATCTATTTCGACTTTTACAGAACATATCCTGTTTAGGAAGCTTTCATCACGAAGTGACTCTGCCAGGCTTATGAAAACTCCCAAGTATTTCATCGTTCGCAGTTCTTGTTATCAAACCTTCTTAGAGCTAATCAAGTCTTCGTCAAACAATTGTCTGCATCAAATCAGCTTTGTGGCTGCCGCCCCACACTAGATCGCCACAGTTCAGCCACAGCAAGATCATCAGCAGCCGGAGCATCGATTGTAGCGACATTTACAAACATCGAGCCCGACCCAGAACAACACTCGTCCTCAGTCCTCCATAGCCTGTCTCGTACCGCCGTACGTCTGCCAATGACCGATACAACTGGCCATAAAGGCCCGATAGAAACAGATTCTGCAACCGCCACGTCAGATCACCCAACCGCATCACATGATGCAAACAGTATGTCTGCCCACAGTTACACAAATACCTCCGAAGCTCCAAACACACATGCTCCGAGATCTCAATATCCTGAATTGGAAGTGCCAGTACGCCGTTGATGGACGTCCATTCGCCTGATTCACACATTCCTTGCGCTCATTGGTCGCCGTCACTGGTGATTATTAGAGTGATGACGAGTCTGGGTGACCGTTACAGGCTTGAGCCATCGGCTCGGCCCCCTAAACAGTCCTTTTTCTTTGAGTTTATTGAGGCCTAACCGCTCACATCGCGATGTCTTAGACGTGATTGAGCGACTGCATGATCATATGATCGATACATGAGTGCTAACATTCATGCGTTGTCAGGCAACGTGACTGCCCATTTGGCTTCGACCACTAGTCGCCCGAATGATTCATTGCACAACAAGAGCAAATCAGCGAAATCCCGACCAATTTGCAAGTATTTCGGAACACGAGCAGGTACGTTGTCTTTACACTGATTTCAAACTTGCTGCCCGGAGAATTATTACAAGATGTTTGGTTGTCAACAGGCTCGTAGCCAACCGCTGTCTATTGAACCCTGGTTTGTATATATTCTATTCTGACATCCTTAGTGGTGCAGGATTGGCGGACGGCTGTTCTTCCTAGCTTGGACCATGTTCCTGTTTGTTAGGTCGTAAATGCTAATTTGAGCACATAGGATGTCGTGCAGGCGACAATTGCAAGTTTCAACATCGAGTGGACGACACAGTTGACGCTACTGTCTCTGGATCAAGAAACAATGTCCTTCCCTCAGGTTGCACTACCAAGACACCAAGCCATACGGTAGCCAGGAGAGCCCCTGTCGCAAAACCTGTATCACAAGCAGAGACAGACAATCCTCGCGAGTTCCAGATCACACAAGTGGTACGACGATATCGTCCTTTCCGTGCTGACCTTGACGACAATACCACGCTCAAGTTCAGGCTTGAGCCGACCGATCCGGACTTTCCTTTCCAGCTAGATGGTGGCTTGCATTGTTTGATCTCTGTACCTGTTGGTTATCCACAAAATGGACGGCCAAAGCTCGCTGTGCAAAACGCGGAGATGGCACGAGGCTTCCAGATCAATGTCGAGCAGGGTTTCGACGAGATTGTCGATCGACATCCTGGTAAGAGCTTGCTAGCTCTACTCAATGAGCTCGACAGAAATCTGGAACGACTTTTATCTTCTCGAAAGGCTACCACACTGAAACTGGTCGCTAACCGAGCTCGCCCGGAAGTTTCATTTCCTTCAAGTATTGCTGCACCTGCTTCATCGGCCACAGCGACATCAGCACAAGTATATTCGAGGTATACTGATGTCCAGTTGCGTGAAGCACGAGTCAGACGTGATGCTGAAATTCGCCAGCTGGAAGCTCGTCTTGGACGATCTGAAGTCTTCTCCAAGATCGATGGGACTGCATGGAACGTACCAGTACAAGTTCCTGCACACAGCAATTTGCCACCCGCACTGCAAGCAGTCAGGGATGCGGCGCTGATCGTACCAGAAGTGTATCCTTTGGAGCCATGCACTATAGTGTTGAAGAACGTGCATGGTCAAGATGCCGAAGCTGTTGAAGTCGCATTTGAGCGTATGGCTTCCTCAAAACCAGAGCTCAGTCTTATGGCACACTTGAACTACCTAGCTACGAACATGCATAAGTTGTTGGAATCATTCGGTCCACCAAAGCGTTCAAGAAAGCCTATTGAAGAGACTGAGGATGATATCATTCTTCCAAGCACGAAAACATCTGCAAACGAAGATGTTGTTGATCCGGCAAGGCCACATATCAGATATATTGCTCGACCTCCAGAATGGAGTATGGTCCATGACAAGAACGACTCTGACCAGACCGCCAGCTCCTCTGACGAAAGCACAGACGAGCGCGAGGATGACTTAGATGATGTTGAGAGTTCAACTGGAGGTGTCACTCTGCCTAGCTCAGTTGAAAAAGGCATGCAGCTGTCATTTCCTGGTATGGAACTCCAAGGAGTCGAACTGCATACGGTTTCAAGGTTGTCGATCTCTGTCAAATGTGATCGATGCAAAGAGATGGCAGACTTTAAAGACCTCTCTCCCGATATCCAACACTCTCACGCCTGCGCGAAGTGCAACGTGAATCTGACCGCCACGTTTCACCCTCAGCTCATGCATCCTACCTCGGCTAAAGCTGGACATATCGAAGTCGAGAACTGCACTATTGTGGATCTACTACCATCGCTCTTTCAGCCCACGTGTGCACAATGTAGCACGCCGTTCCCTAGCCCACCAGGTATTGTTGCTGTTGGCGGCGACACAAAGATGATACCATGCCGATCCTGTCACAGCAAGATGTCCTTCACGATCCCAGAAACCAAGTTTCTGCGTACATCCACGGCTACATCTGGGACACTACCGCTGAAATCACGAAGGCCAAAGGAGAAGCTTGGTACAGTTGCGGGCACTCCACTTCCACATAATGGAAAGTGCCAGCACTACTCAAAGTCCTACCGCTGGTTTCGATTCTCATGCTGTAATCGTGTGTTTCCATGTGACAAGTGTCACGATTTGCCAGTAATCAACCCTGCCCAGAAAGACAATCCTCATCCAAACGAGCATGCCGACCGGATGATCTGTGGTTGGTGCTCTCGCGAGCAGCGATATCATCCCGAAACGTGTCGGATGTGTGGTCGAAGTGTTGTCAAGAAATCGGTGACGACTGGTTTCTGGGAAGGCGGAAAGGGAACTCGCGATAAAGTCCTAATGAGGAAGAAGGAAGGACGGAAGTTCAAAACGTCAGGTCGGGAGAAAAAGGACATGGCTGAGGTGAAGAAAAGGAAAGAAAACAAAGGCCTTGGAGGTCAGTGGTGGCCAAGCGAGGTTACCGTTACTGCACGGCCACGAAATTGAGCAATTTTGTCTCTGATGCGAACCCATTTCAGAACCGAATCATTCGAGAACTCGTTATTGTTCTAGTCAGAGTCGGAACCCTTTGTCCAGATCAACCTTGATACCTCAGCACTGATCCCACGTTACCAGTATGGCTGCTCAGAATGTCGCTTCGCTATGCTGAGCCAGACCTCACCTTCACCACCACGATCATCAGAATAGAATGAAGACCTCTCCATCTGCCAAGCTAGGTCGAAAGCAGCTTCACACCACAATCGAGATACACGGGAAAGCTTTCGCATAGTGTTTATAGTCAGCCAGTCAATTGTGCAATCTGTGCCAGTTACGATAGCATAGAAACCGTGTCTAGGAAAACGTTTAAGATATCGTCTCTGACCATTCGTGGTCAGCTCTGCATTGACATGATAGAAGATGAGTCTCAAGACCTCGGTTGGTAGTGCCTGTATGGTTATCTCGGCCCCTGGCTTCACTACTTCTGCTGGGTGCACAACCTTTGCTGGAACACTGGAAAGATTAGCTGGGTCAATCATTTCGCAGTCTCGTCAGTGTACCTTATTCTAACGGTTTGAGTGAATTCAGTGCTGCAAATAGATGGGCTCGATGTTACTGATCTTGTGCTCTGCTGGTACAAAGTATGGGCATCTGGAGGGTTTGTAGAGGAGGCTTCAAGGCTGTGATTTTTTCTCGTAGTACGTCTAGAGCACACTCGCAATATCCACGAGAAAGAGTTCTTCAGAATGCTTACTGGCTGCATCATTTTACCTGCAAGCATTTTGTAGTCTGCTTTGACGCGTCAGTAAACTCGCGAGGAAGGACATGGAAGTGCATGGTCTGTAGTAGACGGAG
>JAKLMI010000184.1:0-27583 GCA_022813495.1 Pasadenomyces melaninifex
AGATAGTACCCTTCTGCTCAGACACTATCTGATGGAAGAGTGTTTGTGGCTGCTGGAAGTCTGACAGGTCTTGATATACGCAATTTCAGAAACAACAATCCGACATTCGAGATACTGGATAATCAGGGTATGCCGAGCACGAGAAGCATGCCTATGGATATTCTCGTGAAAAATCAACCGTACTAGATGTACCCGTTTCTTCACCTACTGAAAGATGGCACATTGTTTGTGTTCACCTCCAAGGCATCGCAAATATTCGACGTTGACCAAAACCGCGTTGTGCGCCAAATGCCAATACTAGAAGGCCTATATCGAACGTATCCGAACACTGGCGGAAGTGCTATGCTGCCACTTACAAAGGACAACAACTATGAGGCCGAGATCATGATATGTGGTGGAGGTGAAATTGACAAGCCATTGAGTATGACTGACGACACATGTGGTAGTATTCGACCCATGTCTGCAGACCCACAGTGGAAGATGACCAAGATGCCCGGAGGTGGACGAATCATGGTTGAGAGCGTGCTTCTGCTCGATGGTACGATCTTATGGATTAACGGCGCTCGTCGAGGCTGTCAAGGTTTCGGTACGGGCAGTGATCCTGCTTTCGATGCTTTGATCTATGATCCTAAAGCAGAAACTTGGGCTTATGCGGGTCGCAGTGATATTCCGCGTCTGTATCATTCTGTTGCGTTGATGCTACTAGATGGTACGATACTGGTGACAGGCAGCAATCCCAATGAAATGCCGCTGCTCGATGATGAAATTGTATTGGACGACCCTATCAGAGCTTATGCAACAGAGTTTCGGGTTGAGAAATACAGACCTCATTACCTGCTTGGTGACAACTTGAACAGACGACCAACAAACGTGAAGATCTCACAGGACAACTTGATGGTAGGCAAGACGGTCATCTACATCGAATGCGATCTAGACTCAATAGTGATTCCTAAGCAAGTAAAGGTACTTCTATACCACGGTGGATTTGTCACGCATGGAGTGCACATGGGCCAAGTCCTGGTGGAAATGGAAAGCGTTACTCCAAGGCTGAAAAACTTCGGCAGTAACACATGGCAGGTCAGTGCGAGGATTCCTGACATCAAGCTGGCTCCCGGTCCATATGTCATTTATGTTGTGGTCGACGGTGTGCCAGGTATAGGACAATTCGTGACCGTGAATACTCCAGCGTGAGCATTCACTAATTAAAGTCCGTCAAAGAAGGCTGATAGATAGCTCAGCAACACAAACGTTTGTTACTACCCAAATCTATCTGCTATCCTGTTTCTCCATTTCTCACCCTTCCACATCACAAGCAATATCCCCAGAAACGCTAATATCCCACCACAACAAGCATAAAACACAAACAACCACTGAAACCCAATCTCCTCGCCCAAATCCACCGCATAAAAAGCAAACGTCATCCCAATAACCTGCCTCACAAAATTCAACACCTGCGCCACCTCCGCACTCCGATCCTTATAACAATCAATCGCATAAGTATAGCACGTCGTCGTGATAATCTGCAACCCAAAACACGCCAGTCCAATCGCGAATATCGGCGCAACCCAACTCACCCGATCGTGATACGCCAGTGTAAAGCCGTAGATCAGCAGTGCGCTGGGCACTATGATCTCACCTGGCCAGATGCAGTGAAGCCTGACCTCGGGCTGCGCTTGTTTCGTTGGGCGCCGATTCTTAGCGCGAATCAGGAGGGAGTCGACTATCCAGCCGGCGAAACATTCGCCTAGGATGCCGCCTAAGGTAAGAGCGATGCCGTAGGTGAGGCCGATGTGTAGGGTGGTCCAGCCGAATGCTTTGCTGAAGATTGGGGCGACGGTGACGGCGGGGAGGATTGATGCGAAGCCGTATTGGGTGCTGTAGTAGAGGGCTGGGAGGATGATTGAGGGGTACCATGCTATTGAGAGGGAGGAGATGAGGAAGTGGAGGGGTTGGAGGGGTGGTAGGGTTTTGTGGTGTGGTGAGATCAAGGTGAGGTGGGAGACGTATGCTTGTTTTGAGAATGGTGCGGTTCGATAGGTCTCGGTTTCGAGGTTAGGGTTTGGGTTTGGGTCTTTGTGTTCTGTCGCGGGCTTCATTGTGGTGCTGTTGATGTTGGATGCTGGTGATGGCTTTGGAGTTAATGTCTCCAAGCAGCAGAAGAACGAGGTGATTAGCATGGTTGCATCGACTATGGCGATGAACTTGAAGATCCATCGCCAGCCGAGATAGCCTCCTACTAGGCCTCCTATTATTGGCGCAAGATGACTTCCGGTCGTCATGGTCACTGTGAAGAATCCCAGAGCCCGACCTCGTTGGTGAGCGGGGAATAAGTCAGTTACGGTTGATGCGCCGAGCGCAAAGGCAGCTGGAAAAAAGCCATTGAAGACTCTGGCTACGATGAGGGTCGCGTAACTTTGAGCATAAGCACATGCGAGTATAGATGCAAAACCTAGCAATAAAGAAGCGAGGTAGACTGGTCTGCGGCCGTACTTGTTCGCGAGAGGAATCCAGATCCAAGGGGCTACGCCGTTCAGTGCGATACAGACTGTGGTCTGGTAGGAGGCGTGCACACTCGTGATGCCAAATTCGTGGCCTAGGTCAACGAGAGCTGGATTGATCGTTGCTGTATTCAAGCCTCCCAGTGCTGCTAGAATAGAGACTTGAGTCAGCACCATCATTTTGACCCATAATGGCCAATGGAGAGGGTTGCCGTGACTGCTTTTCGGTTCATTCGTTAATGCAGTCGACACTCTGCTGACTTGCTCTAGGCTGATGTCTTTGTCGTCGCTGATGGAATCGAGCTCGACATCCTTCATCGGGCTAGGCGGCCTCAGTTGCGCCATCTTTCATTAGAGCTGCCTTTCATCTGAAGGGCATCTAGTCTCAACGACAACTTTCGTCTGGAAACATCTCTGTGGCTAGGCAATGATGTCTCTGACAAGATTGACGATTGACTTCTGCAAGGCGAGGTTCAAGTTTAGAAGCAGTTGTCCGCGTTCTAGACTTCTTCCTCGCACGACGATGACCGGCCATAGTGCTAGTATTGTAGTTCGAGGCGGCATCTTTTCATCCCAATCTCAGTGATCAGCCACTGACGCAATTGGTCTCGATAAATGCTCGAATCATGCTTGCGCGAAGCAGGTACGAAGCTTGGCGCATTCTATGAGCATGGTCACAAAGAAGCGAGGAGGAAATGGCGAGTATTGAAGCACGACCCTATGTAGGTTTGGAAGCCGTGACTTGGATTGTGCGATGCCGCGGAAGAGTTGTTTAAGCATGATGTTTAAAGTTGTACATTACTGCCGGTAACTTCCATGAAGCCCTTCAGGGACGAGCTGAGTGGTCCGGCCATTGGCCGTCAACCTTAGCATGCATAGATGGGATGTGACTATTCATCGCATACCGCAAAGCAGGCCACCGGATAAATCATTCACGCTCTACTGCTTGCTAGGAAGGTACTGCCATCATGGCAGCTGCCGAGGTTGCGTGATATGGCATGGTCAGGAAGGAATGTGTAAACAGCGATAATGCTGTTCTGTAGGTCAAGCACTCTTCCTCTGCACTATAAGTTCAGACGGGAGCACAGTACCGACAAAACTGAACGGCGACGATGTCAAAGTTGAGCCAGTGTAATGCACCTGGTATTTTGCTTGTTTTGACGAAGCCAAAAGCTCCAGAACACCTCCAGGACTTTCACGATTGGTACGACACCGAGCATGGACCGATGAGATTGAGATTGGGCCAAGATTATTTCTCAAACGGCTTCAGGTACAAGTCCATCGGAGACCAATCAACCACATGGCTTGCAATATACGACATGAACAGGCTGTCAGCAGCTGCCGAAAAGACATACACAAGTATACGTGAAAATAGGTCTGAAAGAGAACGTCTCGTTCTCAGAGACAAAGTCAACGTTTTGTCTCGACAATTTCTGCAGACGATAGCGCAGACTGAGACTGTGCAAGCAGAACCTGCTGCAGTAATTTGTGTTGTCTTTATGGAGACATCAGAGCTCGATGAAGTATCCACAAGCACGTGGTATTCTAGTGTGAGTCCAGAAGAACAGCCACGTTCTCGACCTTGGCTGACCCAGAAAAGGACGGCTTTGGCCTTCTCCAACGAGCCGGCTTTGGGCGGAGATCTCGTCTCTTTCGACTTGTTGAAGGACCTCGACAACAGCCTGGCCAAAGCCTCTTGTGTGCTGTTCATGAGCTCTCTGAATCAGCCGAAAATCATACAGCTAAACTGCATGCAAAGGTCACACAATTGCTGTCTCAGAGGCAGGAGTTGCTCTCAAGCAGAACAAGCTTCTTTACGTTTCATCGTGCTTTCTCCGCAGAGGACTATCGAAACCCTGACTTAAGCTCTCGGACGATCGAGAGCCACGTGTCTACCGAACGCAAAGGTCGTCTCTGAATAGTTCAAAATCCCATATATGATGAGATTACTTCACCAAATACGTATGCGTTGCACCAAACACTGTAGAAGAATAGATGTCGAAAATATGTCGAACATTATTACGGGTAATAAAGAGATCTTCTGGCGTCTCACAGTGGTGTACCCAGTAGTCTCTTGCATCAAAGGAGGCATTAGCGTTCGCTAACTCAGCACTAAGAATGCTTCCAACCAGCTTGCCGTCCTCTCCACCCACCAGTCGGATCTTGAAGCCCGTAAGACTGGAGTTCTTCACCGAAGCGTGGACGTGCTTTGTCGCTTTCTCGACTTCTGCTCGCGACGACAAGATGGCGAAAATGCGACATGTTTCGCTCTAGCAATATGCGACCGTAGATGACACTCTTCCAGATGGCAGATCTCGAGCGCAGATCAAAGACTAAACATCGAAAATCGACATGTGCGGGATGTAGGCGTAGGAAGGTAAGTGGGATCGCTGATGATTTGCGCGATCATTGCCCAATTCTTCAGGTTCCTTGCACATCTATGCCGAGTACGCGATGCTGATCAAGCTTGTTTTCAGTCCAAATGCGATGGAAAGACTCCTTCTTGCACCACGTGAGCCTCTTAAACAGCCTGAAGGGACGACTGACACTAATAAACCGGACAGCTGCATAGCATACAAGGATGAGTGCATCTACGACAAGCCGTAAGTGGTAAATGTTAAACAATGTCAATCTTTGCTAACTTTACAGGCCTTCTTTGGCTTACGTACGCTCACTTGAGGATGAAGTAGAGTCTCTTCGAAATCAGCTCAAGTCTTTCAAGACACAAGCATGGGTGAAAGCCGAACCAGCAGAGGAGCAGAAGATTCTCCCAGCGACTTCTCCAAACTTCAGTGCAGCCTCGTCGAGACAATCTGAATATAGCGTGAATGGCATCTTATCGTACAGGTCTCCACCTCCGCAAGCACCACCTAGGACCACGAAATGGGAGGCCGACATTAGTGTCGACGACAAAGGCTCGATATCCTTCCATGGCTCAACTTCAGCAGTCCACGAACCACCGAATGTGGAACAGGCCATGCAAATTTCTTCTCACCAACTTCTGAGTCCTAAATCTCAGCAAGAAGAGGAGCAGGCCAAGCATGACCTCCGACAAAATGCTCACCATCAAAAGCAACTCGAAGATTTTGCTGTAGCCAATGCGACATCTCGAATTAATTTACCGAAAGAGGTATCAGAAGAATTGCTCAAATTCCATTGGTGTTGGATCCATCCTCTCTTCCTCTTCGTGTATCGACCAGCTTTCACACGTGGCATGGCATTGGTCAATACCAGTCAGCCTAACTCGCCGGATCCGCCATATTTCTCCGAGACACTACTCAAGGTCATGACTTCGCACTGTGCTCGATTCTTGAACCATGACATCTACCAGCAACACTTCAACATCAAATTTACACCATCCCAGTTTGTGCAGCAAACTACGCATGACGCTAGAGTTGGTCTCGCAATGGAGTCGCTGAATTCGAGCTCAATCCCTACTATTCAAGCTTTGTTGCAGCAGTCTGCACGAGAGATCGTGTTTGGTCGATCTTCACAAGGCTG
Source organism: Pasadenomyces melaninifex (assembly GCA_022813495.1). Classification (NCBI taxonomy): domain Eukaryota; kingdom Fungi; phylum Ascomycota; class Dothideomycetes; genus Pasadenomyces; species Pasadenomyces melaninifex. The sequence continues at coordinate 6,000 of JAKLMI010000184.1, forward strand.
GTTGTACGGAGGCATGGCATTTCGCATGGCACTCGATATGGGAATCCATCTGCCTAGCGATAAATTACAAAGTTTCGTGAAGAGTCTCTCAAACGAAGACATTGAGATCAGGAAGCGGCTTTTCTGGAGCTGCTACACTTGGGACAAGGTTCTGAGCTTGTATCTTGGTCGCATGCCCGCCTTCACACCACTCGTCGACGAAGTACCGCTGACTTTTCTGGATGACTACACCGATACAGATACTTGGTCGCCATACTATGGCGAAACACCTGAGCCGCATGCTCAGAATCTACCACCGTACCCGCCGACATCAGGATATATTGTGTCCACCTTTCAACAGCTGAGCAAGCTTTGCGTCATCATCAATGATCTGATGCAGAGTATATACTCTGCTGAAGCAGCTGCGCACCGTAGTGACGAGGTCGAACCATCAGAAGCAGCTGCCAATGCTGAGGCGCCATTTGTGAGGGTATCAATGACTCTAGGAGAATGGTGGCTCGGATTGCCATTCCATCTGAAAGTGCACATCGATTCCATGCCGAGCTTGGCACCACCTATTCACATCATGTCACTGAATCTGCTCTACCACACAATCGTCATCTTACTTCACCGACCCATCCTCCTTGCAGTCAACAGCCCAAACACAGACAACGCATCAAGGTCATATTCAAGCTGCCTTTACGCCACCGCCGCAATCCACGATCTCCTGGTCCTCCAAGCCAACACCTTCGGTCTAGGTCAAATCTCGTACCTCAACGCCTACTGCGCCTACATGGCAGCCACGATCTCCGTCCTCCGCTTCGAACGCGAGCTAGGTCCCCAAGAAGACCACAACACTACAGCCAAGCGAATCGGTCTAGAATACCTCCTCGAAGTCATCACACAAAGCGCGCAAAGAATGCCAGGCCTCGAGCGCAGCGACGCCATCATTCGGAAACGCATGAAGGGCGTAGTCGACGCACATCTACGAGCACACTCCCATCTCAGCCCAAATAGTATCGAGCAGCAGGCATCAGCGATCGGACCAGCAGCAGATCAGATCGCGCTAGCACAAGCCACGGCCTTCCAGCAAATGTCGCAACCTGGCATTGGACATGTCTTTGATCCGAATCAGCTTACGCCGCAGACGTCGCATTCGAATGGGTCGACTGCGCCTAGTGTGCCGTCGGTGTCGACGCCTGCTCCGCCTGCTATGCCGTATAACGCGGTTTCGACAATGACTACAGAGCTGCAGGGTCAGATGCCGTTGCCGGCCTTTGTGGACGATTTTCTGCCTGCGTTTCCTGGTCAGCAGTTTCCTGTGGGGTCTGAGTATTATTTTGGGGGAGGTGATTTCGATGCTCAGTCTAAGATGCATTTGATGGGGTATAATCTTGATCCGCATCCTAGGTTGGACCCTAGCGCTATTAATTGGCAGATGATGGATCATTCGCAGGTGTCGAATTCTGTGACGCCGCATCCGCAGCAGGTGATGGCACAGATGACGTCTCAGACGATGACGCAGAATATACCTCAAAACATGCCTCAAAGCATGCCTCCAAGTATGAACATTCCGCCTTGACACGAATAGGGAAGAAGATGAAACACAATAATCTATTTTGCATCTACAGAGGACCGACTATGGCGTCAAAGAAGCACGAAGACAAACACACCGCAGATGCGGACGCAGAACCATGGCTTTGTTCCCAGCAGAACTTTTATGCGGCTCTGCGATTGCCGCTGACAGTTCTCAATCGCTGAAAAGCCACTTCCATTCCGATGGATGGGTCGTTCTCCTCTCCCACACCGTCAGCGTCCAGATCGTCACGCCAGAAGTTGGTCATAGCAACAATTTCTGCATCATCCTGACCTTGCTCCTGAATCCGTCTGACACGAAGACCTTCGACGCGAGCAGCACGAACAAATTCTCGTTGGCGACGCTCCCTAATCAATTGTGCTCGCACTGCAGGACTCTGGTCCCCAGACGGATGCCTGCCGCCAGGCAATTGTATGGGTGATCTCATCATGCCAGGAGGTGCTGTATACGCAGCATGAAAACCTTGAAGAAGAAGCTCGTGACTCAGATCTGCTGGTGTCTGTGGTTGGAATCGAGCGGGAACAGCGTCGTCATAGACAGTGAATGAGCCGTCGAGGTATTGCTGATGACTGGTCTGTTTTGCTGTACCCTTTGTGATGGGTGTACATGGGAGTCGTGGTAATGAAGGTGACCGAGTGCTTTTTGCAACACTCGGGAGCATAGGAGGAGAGCTTGGATACGACTCGTAATCGGAGCTGCTATCATCCTCCGCCTTGGCCTTGCCTTTCGGATCAACAATTTCTGAATCCTGTTGCAGATGCAAAGGTGTGAACGAATCAGCCTCGGGTCTCAAGTTTGAAACAACTCTGATGGTTGTTCTCGCGGATTCTGTGCTGGCAGGCACGAGCTCTTCGTCCAAGGACAAATGCTCCAACTTCTCAGAAACATCGTCGTCGTCAAATACTGAAGTATCGCAAGAGTCATTGAAACTTCGTTTTCGATATGTAACGTTGTCTCTAGGCGACAGTGGTAATTTGTGCAATATTATCTCTTCATTCTCGACCATAGGTGAGACCTCTCGGACGAATCGAAGCAATGAGCTTTGTCTTGGTGTATAAGCTTGGTCGTTGCATTTTTGAGCTTGACGTGGTTTTGGCGGTACCAGGAAAGCACCAGTCTCAGCGTTGTGTAGTGGTACCTCAGGACTGATGTTCGTGTTACTCTCGTTGATTGAGTATGGAACACCGGCGATTTGTGCTGAAGGCGTGACGTCCTGTTTAGATTGCGCATACCGCGTACAAAGCTCGAGGGTTGATGCTGGCGGGCTAAAGCTTTCACTTGCGAAGTCAACCTGCTGTTCCTTTTCAGCACGAGCTGCAAAGTACTCTAGGACTTCTGCTTTCTTGAAGCCTTGCTTTAGTAAGCCTTTGTAGATATCAAGTTGTTGTAAATGGAAGCTCAAGTCATTCTGTGAAATGTCAATGCCTGTAGCTGGGAGGCGAATCATGTTAGGCAGATTTCAATTGCCAAAATCATGCAGATTGTGACATGAGTCGTGAAACAAGAAGGCAATAAACCGGACAAGGCTTGAGAAATGTAGACAGAACTGCAATAACACCGTTCCAAGGAATGCGTCTGCTGAAATCTGCTTCGAATCCACCGCATGGCAAGTGCGATCGTTGCTCTACAGTGGCAGCCTCCGTTGTGCTTGCCTTTCAATCGCATTTGCTTGTCAGTGGCAGTCGCGAGCATGTTAACAGAATCGTCGTACCTACCTGCACATATAGTCGATGCATCCGCAATTCTGAAGAACTATCCTACCTTGTCCCTGTTGCCCACTTCTATCTGGATTGGTTTTTGGCATATTGAACATTCGTCGCTTCCTTGAGCTGGTGGTAGCAAATCGGTTCTTCTGTACGAAGTAGGTTTGAGGCCGATCTGACACTGGCCTACATCTAATAGCCTCGAAGCACAGGATTGCTCTGAATGCTAACCTACAATAGGCCGATTCTCAATATGACAGTGCCTTGAGACATTGTGACTGAAACTGTTACCTTCGCATTTCAAGATGCGCTTGCAGGTATCACGGCATGCGGAGGACATTGAGCACGTTGATGAGCACGAATTGCCATCTCATGGAGTTCCAAATATTCACGATGAAGTGATGTCGAGGACTGAAGCAAATAATCTCTCGTGTGGTGGATGGTGAGAATGATGAGGACTTGTTAAAGCTAAGTTCGGGCAATCTCCTGCTGGAGCCAGCTATGGGCTTGCGTCAGTCGAAAAGCCACAGCTCCTCGAGTGAGAGAAGAAGGCCTGCAACCGTTAGACGGATTCTGGTCATCAAGCCAGAACCCTGTCAAGTGCAAAGATCCGCTGGAACAGGCCGCATATACCATTGCACGGTGTTGCAGGCATGACATAGATGTCAGTAATCGTGGTGAAGAAGATATCAATCAAGTAGAACTGCCACTACTCCCAATGACTATGTCGAGTAAACTTTAAGCCACAACCTACACGTCTCAACCTTTGCACTTCAACTTTCCAACTACAGTCGTCTCTCGTTCGAATATTCACTCGCTTACCCTGTCTGTGACTTCCATAATCAATCTGTTGGCGTAGAAAAGCAGCCACAAACTCATCGCTGTTGTCCATAGCGAACCTCGACCATCCTTACGAACCCATCGGCAACTACCCGATGAGCATGCGACGAAGCACATGAGCGCAGCTCGACAATGCCACAATCTGTGCGAATCTGAGACACATCGAAGAGATATCTGCCTCTCACGTCATCTCAGCAGCCTCAGCCCACCTGTCCGCGACAGCCAAACCGCATGACTGCCTTTCTGGAGGTTGCAGGCTCTGACGTGCAAGATGAATGATCAATTTGATCTGAATTTGGGTCGACTGCGAATAGCAAACCCCGATGACTCGTCGCCAGAAACACCACTCCAGCCACAAGCCTCTGAGAATACTCTTGCCTCTTTGCCTGCAGTGTCACCACTCGCTAGCATCGACGAGCCGCGGCAAGACTATCTTGGGAACAGCCTGTACACCAATGACCGGACTGTGTCACCTGCGAGCGATCAGCAACGCCTACAGAGGAGCTATAGCGGCACTCCGAAGCATGAGGCCACCCCATCACCAACACAATCTGCTTCGAGCAATACACAGAGGGCAGACAGACTTGGGCATCGGCCGAACCAGAACCTACCTCTGAATTATCAGGATCAGCAGCAAGCTCAGTTCCCTCAATATCCAAGCATGATGCCCCACAATATCCGAGACTCGAGTCAGAGCAATGGTCGACCTGGATCAATGTACTACACTTCACTACCTGTAACTCAGACTGGCAATGGCGTGACCAGGCAGGGCTCATACAGATCTGCGGGTGTATCTGGAACGAACACTCCTCAGCGCAGTACATCGCGTAGATTACCACAACCACAGCATTCGGATCGAGATTATCGACCTTCACCACAGTCGAGCGTTGGTGGTTCGATACCGCAAAGAACAACATCACGACATTTGCAAGGGTCCAGGTATGGACCGACACCAGCCAGCCAAACACCCTTGTCAACCACGCCAGTATCACAGGCTGGCGTATTATCTGCTTCACCATATGCAATGGAGGGTGGACCACTGTCGAGTGCAGAAGAATGGCAAGACAAAGGTGCAGCTGTAGGCGTAAGAAGAGACTACGATGCCAATGGACAACCCATATTGAGACCTATTAAGAAAGGTGTGAAAGACTTCGATTTCGGTGCAACGCTCGGGGAAGGCTCGTACAGCACTGTCATGGCTGCACAAGACAGAGAAACACAAAAGCAATATGCCATCAAAGTTCTGGACAAAAGGCACATCATAAAAGAGAAGAAGGTCAAATACGTTAATATCGAGAAGGAGACCTTGAACAGACTTACAGACCATCCTGGAGTGGTGCGCTTATATTACACTTTCCAGGACGAGAGATCTTTGTATTTCGTTCTTGATCTATGTAGTGGTGGTGAATTATTGAGTGTACTGAAAAGGATGACAACATTTGACGAAGAGTGTACCCGATTCTATGGCGCACAAATCCTCGATACAATATCATATATGCATTCAAAAGGCGTGATACATCGCGATCTGAAACCAGAAAATGTGTTGATGGACGACAATCAGCACATCAAAATAACAGATTTTGGTACCGCAAAAATGCTGGAAGCACATCAAGATGCTGCCGGTCGAACATACTACGACCATGACACTGGCTCAATTCGCGATCGTGCAAGTTCGTTCGTGGGGACGGCGGAATACGTCAGTCCCGAATTACTCACAGACAAGAATGCTTGCAAAGCCAGTGATTTATGGGCTTTTGGCTGCATCGTTTATCAATTGCTGGCTGGTCGACCACCCTTCAAGGCTGCTAACGAGTACTTGACCTTCCAGAAAATCGTGGCATTGGAGTACGAGTTTCCCATCGGCTTTCCCTCAGTAGCGCGCGATCTCATAGAAAGACTGCTGGTGCTCGATCCGCAACAACGTTTGTCCTTGGACCATATCAAAAACCACGAATTCTTTCGAGGCATTAGATGGGGTAGAGGACTCTGGAAAGATCGAGCACCAAATTTGAAGGCCTATGTCCCACCACCTCGACCTCCAATCAAGCTGAATGGTGGAGAAACAGGGGATGCGTTCGCTGCAGGTCACAGTACACAACCGACTATGATGCCTCCTGTAAATGGTTCGAAACCAGCAAAACCACGAGTGATTACTGAGCTGCCACCACCCAGTCAGCTGGACCTTGATTGGTCGCCTGTACTGACAAAGAGCAATGAACGGATATTGAAGCTTGGTAATCTGAACGTAAACATGACACAGGGACCGGGTAGTCCAGGCCACGACGGTGGAAATAAGCTATCGCGGTTCTTCGGTGGTAGTACCACCAAGAAGCGACAACGACTCGTAATGGTGACTTCAGGTGCACGCATAATAATAGCGGCTGCTGGTGGTGATGAAAAGAAGTCGAAATCCGAAATCGACCTCCTTGCTGCCGGGACTGAAGTCGTGAGCTCGACTGACTCTAAAGGCACCACACACTGGGTAGTCAGCACAGTAAGTCAGTCCTCTGTTTCCCTAGTAATGCTAACATTTCCAAGCGAGGCCATCGGTATACCTTCGAGGATGTCAAGTCAGACAAATCCGACATGAACACCACAGCTATATCAACCAGAGAATGGCTTGACGCCGTAGAACGAGCCAAAGAATTTGCCAATGCGCAATCGCAACTGCGTCCAACTGATACCAGCCTGACCCCTATGCTAACTAATTCAAGTACCTTCGAAGATCAGGACGAGTTTGACCCATCACTACCACCACCACAAACACAGAGCCATGGAGGGGTTCTTTCCAAGCAGCACACAGGATCAGGTGATAGTGAGTCGTTGAAAGGTCGCAAACGATTTAGTAAGAGACAGAGTAAGAGTGGTCTCACCGCTGTCTTTTGATCTTGTTGAGCCCGTCAAAGCATTTCGCATCAGTCCCCAAAATTTGAACAACATTATCTTGTGGATATTTTGGTCTTAGCAGAGACAAAATGCACATATCTAGGAATGTGTGCTTGAGAGTGCAAGTACAGAGACTTGATATGCTGTCAATCCGAGACAGCACACATGTCATGCATACAAGAAACGGCTCTATGAAAGAAATGGAGTTTAGCAAGCGAGCATTTCCCACGTGCCTCAAAAATTGGCATCTTGGGTAGCAAACCGAACCATGAAAGGCACATTCTGCCTTTCCGATCAAAATCACCTAGTACAATAATTCTACAGGCAGAACGTCGATACCAGTATAGTAATTATGAAACCAGCTGCATCATTGAAAGACTTGTGGCGGTGCCCGGCAGAACCGAGTCGATCTGTGAATTGATTGGTAGACGCCAACCAGAACAAAGACGCGCTTGCTCCAAGAGTCGTTAGCACGCCAATCTTGGCCCAGGATCTGCTGCTGTCCCACCTGGATCTAAACCAATTCAGTAAGACTGTTCGGATCTGCAACGGCAGCGCGGTGCCACATCTGTCGACCAGTCGCGAGGTTTCGCATTCTGGCAGGCTCTCATGCATGCCTTTGTTGTTGACGTGCACTAGGTGCACCCTGATCGTTCGGCGCACTCTGTTCGCGATCTGAGAGCTGTTCACTAAATGTTGACGGTCTTGCTGACCCCAAAAGAATTGCTTACATCTTTCAGGACTGATGCTCAATATCGAATGAAGATTTATAGGCTGACATCGCTTCGTAATTGCACTCGAGACACGATCTTCCTCAACTGACTCAGACATTGTAAGGAGGTATCGAAGATTGGCAATTGATATATCGTTGCCGTTTTGCGCAGCAGATTCTGGGCGGGAGCCAGTTCGACGCGACTGAAATATGAGGCGGATAGTGCCTTGAGTGTGCCGGTTTTGGCATCTTGCAAGGTAGAACAGACCACGAGAGACCTGGCAATGGTGTCGCATGCAGAGGTGGCCGAAGGCTCGAAACGCGCACCTTCAGTCACCTCGAGAAGTAGTCGGCACCGACACCATTCAAGCCGAACACGACATGGCGGATCGAGTTACCCTTCACAGAATGAGTTTCCTTTCTTCGCGCAGACTGGAGATGTTGAGATTGTGGTAGATTGCGAAGGTCAGGAAAAGAGATATCTGCTCCACAGGCTTATGCTGGCACAATTTTCCGGTTTCTTTGACGCTGGGATGAGCGACGAGTGGTCAAGGTCGCATGCTCAACTGCTTGTGAATGAGAAGGCGCCGGAACAAGCGTTGAGTATCATTGGAGAAGAAGCGTCTACATCAGATATCTCAGCGCCTCTGATTACAGCTGAACAAGCGAACAGGAGCGTTGCACCTAGCAAGAAGAGATGGCGTTACGAGCTGAATTGGGCGACCGTTGGTGACGATGATGAGCCAATCCTGGCACAGAAAGCGCCACAGTACTCGAACTTCACACCGAATGTGCCACAAAATAGCATATCTGCACCAATTTCGTCACGACCGAAACCAACCTCGCATTCGTTCTTCAGGTCCATGGCAAATCTGTCTGTTGGACCGTCTCACCACGGACAAGCGTCGCAGTCTACAGCGAATCTCAATCAGACGCCAGATCCAGCATTAAGTAATCCACTAATCCGCGACTACGACAATCTGTTCCGGAGCTTCTACAATTACGCACCCATCCTAAACACCGTCAATATAGCATCAGCTTACAGTGAGTGCAAAGCTTTGCTAGCTCTAGCCGATATGTACGACGCGCTCGGTGTAGTCGGACCACGAGTAGAGCATCATCTACTCGCATTCTCATCGAGGCTATTTAAGCAGATCGCCAAATATCCACCCTCATATCTCAAACTAGGTTACCTAGCTAGATCCAAGGTCATCTTCTCTGAAGCACTCACGCACGTCGTCGGCCAGTGGCCATTAGCCCAACCGTACCTCAAACCTGGCACTGCAAATAATGGCTACGAAGTACCGATCCACGTGCTCGATCTGATCGAAGACAAAGTAGACGAGCTAGAAGAGCTGAGCCTCAAAATCGAAGCAAAGTTGTTCAGACTCACGTTAACCACTTCCCGAGGCGAAAGGGTAAACCCTACCAACGACTATTTAGGCTGGCTGGCAATGAGCTTATTCAGACAATGGGTGGCGGAAAACACGACTCCAGAACCAAAATCCATTCTCAAGAATAGTGCTGCAAATCGACCGTCGAGTAATCAGTCAACTGCACCTGCACCTGCTTCAGCCACCGCGACAGACTTACCTCAATCTCGATCTCAATCTCAAACCGTCGTTTCATCTCCAGCTCCAAATAGTGGCCGCATCTACCGCTTGATAGGCTCAACGAACCCTCAAGCTTACTTACCTCACGATGAGCTCAAGCGCTTTCTGAAGCTACAGCCAGCTGGCTCGAGTGCAGTGCTATATACTAGAGATAACTTGAAACGGTTCGAGCGAAAAATGGACCAGATCAAGAACATTGCGCGTGATATCGTCAAGCCCCTGACGAGGAATTGCTTGGAGCTTGATTTGAGGAGTATGAGTGATGGACAGGGTGGAGGATTGGGATATGTGACTTGTACGAAGGTGGAGGAGGAGGATATACCTTGGTGAGAAAGCGGAAAAACATGACGAATTATGAGTATGAGCCAGCCACGATTGTGAAGATTTATGTAGTTGATGTAAGCATTGAGCACTGGTATTTCGATTTGCTTGGGTTTTGAAAGGATGAGATACGTATGATACCCTGAATGTTAAATATTGCAGTATTTGTCCAGATGATAAGGGAAGAAGCATACATACTTGAGCAGATTACTTCCTAGCACTCTGTCAGCTGTTGCAAATCGTGCTTCCGACTGTATGCTGGAAGGATTCGCTTCCTCTACTGTGGATGCATGCTCTACATGATTGAGCTATCCATGGTGTCGATCTTCTGCCTTGAATCGTGCTTGGCTTTGAAATGTATATATAGCAACTCTTTGCCAAGTGATCTCATTCCTGGTTGCCGTGAACGACGAATGTTTGAGGCATATGGCTCAACGCGAGTAATTCTAAGTGATAATAGCATTAGTGCCTGCGTTGAGAAAACACCAGTTCGATTCTGGTGATGTCTAACTTTTTGGCTTCAACGATCTTTTGTGATAAGCAGAAGTTCGGCCAATACGAACCTTCATGTATATCATTTTGAAATTTATGCTGTCACATGACATCTGTTTCGTATGAAAATGGTTTCAGTGGTCTAGCGGTTATGATTTCTGTCTAACATCGTCGCTCGAGTCACACAGAAGGTTCCAGGTTCGATTCCTGGCTGAAACATGTCAATGTTCTTTTTGGTTTTTGGACTTTTCTTAGCATGTATACCGCAGCATGACAATCAATAGTGCTGTAACCCAGAAGTCTGTACATGGATCAGCACATTTTTGTGCAAGAACGTATTCGATACACAACGAAAGCTGACTCGAGCAATAGAGCACCGTAGGATTACAGTAAGAACAGAAAAATACAGCAGTTGTGGAAGAGAAAAGGCAGGATAAGAAGCGTCTGCAAACCAAGACAAACAAACATCTGTGGAAGCGCAGCTCGCATTCGTTTGAGGGCTATCTGATGGTAATAAAGAAAGAGCAAGTCATTTTTGATCGCCATTCTCACTAAAAGCTATTATCAGTCTTCCTCCTTCAGTGCTTGTTCCTGCACCTGCTCCTGCGTCCTGTCCCTCTTCCTGAGCTGAGAGACACTACTAGTAGTATCCTCATACGACTGCGTGCGGCTATGGCTATGTCTGCCACTGACCAGATTCGCAATGCTCATTCTCCGCGGTCGATCTGCTATACTCGGTGCTCGTGGTCTCTGTTCACCTTGCGCTCGTCCCCCGTACCCCGGGATTTCGTACCAGATTGACCTGCATATCCACAGCACAAAGTCATATAGGATGGCTAAGAGCCAGGGCGACATGTTGAATATAGCTAGGAACAGCTGCAGGGTCCAATCAGCGTAGTTGCTGAGTTATGTGATTTGACATACGAATGTTCTCACTATCCATGTCTCGTAGATTGTGAGGTGGTCTGGTAGCAGAGAGTACCAGGCCATGGTGTCCAGTATGTGTGAGATAACCGTCGACGATCACTGGAGAGCTTGGGGAGTTAGAAGTAGTGAACGATCATGTCATAAGCATTGTAGATGTTGTTGAGATAGTTGCTAAGCGGAAGTTGACGTAGTGCTGGGCATCCTTGTCCTATAGTAAGCAGATGAAGGGTTTGTATCGCTATCAGTATTCTCAAATGCTTCGTCAAAACATGCGACTGATCACTTTCGGTTTGGACATGTCAGAGAGGGATTGCTCACCGTGGTCCTGGAGGACTCGAAATCGTCAACTTACAGACCGCAGTGCCTCGTCGGATGCGATCAAGATCGTCTCGAAATCTGAGTCAGTCTTAGGTAGGGAGGAGCCTAGAGCGCCACCCATAAGAAGATTCTGGCGATCGGTATAGGCTTTAGTCTTAGGGTTCCAGGCATTTCAAGCATGATCGTGCCTCGACCTCGATCGAGACTGACGGGAGTACCTGCCCAAGCGCACACAGCGTATTCTCCTCACGTTTGCGCTGCAGAATACAGCAACAATACGATGACTTTCTTTCAATCACATTGCTACCTTTCATATACGAGCTCCGCTGTTTGTGTCGTATGAGCATGCAGACCAGTACGCTTGAATCAGTCTCTTGTGTTAACATCTGAGCCAGCCGAAGCTGCTAACACATCAGCCGCAGCTGAATGTCCTCAGCAACGCCATAAAGGTCGAGAACCAGATGAATCCATCCTCATGCAGCTTGCGAGCTGTCAACCTGGTGCACCTGCATACATTAGAACCCGTCACAATAAAATTGGACCATACGAAAGGTCGATGCGTCAATGTGGCTGCTGCACATGTGCAGGCTCTATAGACGAAATGTAATATCGCTTCAGCTATCAAGGGACAGCATGGTCTCAAGAGATATATAGGATAGACGAACGTCTGGCAGTAGCTAAGACAGAGCTACCTTGATTGATCTTGCTCAAGGACCTTGTCCCGTTTCTTTGCAATCTTACCGAACTATGGGCTCAATCGCACCAGAGTCGAAAGGCATTGATGTCCTTCCTGATGTACAACCAATAGCTGTCACGAAGCTCTCTGCCAGAGCTCAATGGGCTCAACTGGCTATAAGGAAGAATATAGCAGAGGTACAGTCTCAACTGAATGGTCTACCTGTGAAAGCAAATGCCTACAATATTCTTCCTGTCGCGAACACCTTGCATCAAAAGGCCGCTGAGCCAAGAAAGCTCAAGGTTGGCATTATCGGAGCCGGGTTTGTCTCTATCGATTCTGAAACTCGCCTGGGCTGATAATTTCCTAGTGTCTCTGGGCTCTTTACTGCGATGCTTCTCAATCATCTCAAAGACACCTTCGGCCTTGACGTCGAATGGGAGATCCTCGAAGCTAATGGAGAGGACCGCCTTGGTGGCCGACTTTACACCTACAAGTTCGAAGATGGTGATGCGAACGATTACTACGATGTGGGCGCCATGCGATTTCCTGAGATTGATATCATGGAACGGTATGTCAACCTGACCGATATAGGCACCAGGTGTTGACAACTCACAGCACATTCGGACTCTTCGAGCACCTTGGAATGCACAAGTACAAGCCTAGTCGGCTTGCACCAGACCCGTCGGAACTGCCAGAGCCAGGCCAGTTAATTCCGTACTATCTCACTGATGACAAACAGCACCAGTTGTTCTTAAATAACACTGCACTGTATAACGGACGTCAAATCAACGTGTCGAAGACAGAACCGACGGCCAGCAACTTCAAGATAGGGCCTGACTATGTCCCAGAGCAGTAAGTCGGAAATCTGTCTTTAACAACAATACTTACTCTGTTGATGCAGCCTTCAAGACGAAACACCAGGGTCCATCTTCGATGAAGCAATAGATTGGTGGATGACTCAATACAACAAGCTATATTTGAAAGGTAAACAGAAAGTCTTTTGGGATTTATTGATGAAACAGGGCGACAATCATACAGTCAGATCTTTTCTCAAGAATTACCACGACTACAACACGATCGAGTTTCTTGAAACTCTGAATTTTGGCAATAGGTGGTATGATCAGGCCTTTAGTGAGGCTATTTTAGAAGCACTCGACTTCGATGCCAAAGCTGAATGGTGGTGTGTTCAAGGAGGCAGTAACCAGATCGTACAGCGGATCGTTGAACAGAAGCTGGGAGGCAAGGGCAATGTCAAATTCAACCACAAGGTCACTGGTATGAGGTATCTTTATGAGTCCGACAGGCCTGAAGTTATTGACAAGGTCGAGGTTGATGTCAAGGGCAAGCGGTATGGGGTGTATGACGCGGTCTTCAATTCAACAACCCTAGGAGCGATGCAACATATGCACCTTGAAGGTCTCAACCTCAACTGGGGCACAAAACAAGCTATCCGATCACTAGGCTATGGCGCATCCTGCAAAGTTGGTGTTCGATTCAGTAGGAAGTGGTGGATGGCAGAACCGTACAACATCAAAATGGGTGGAGTGTCTAAGACAGACCTGCCAATCCGATGCTGTGTCTATCCTTCCTACAACATTCGAAGCGCAAAAGATCAGACAGGGCCCAACAATATCGAGTCACCTGGCACACTGCTCGTGTCTTATACATGGTCACAAGAAGCTGAGCGTATTGGTGCACTGATTGCTCGTAAGCAGAAAGACGGCACAATCGAGAAAGGTGCTGAAGAAGAGCTGAGAGAGCTCATCATCCATGACCTAGCTCGTCTTCATACTAATGATGATGAGGAATACCAGAAGCTCAGTACAGAGCTAGGTACGTGGTGGCTCGATCACTACGCCTATGATTGGTATGCGGATCCTAATACTGTCGGCGCATTCGCTTATTTCGGACCCCAGCAATTCTCCAATATGTATCAATGGGTGAGTCTGCCGTCTTCATCATCTCTGGTATTATGCTGACTTAGTCTAGATCACTCGTTCCAACGGAGTGTACATGATGATTGGCGAGGCTGCCTCCGCACATCATGCCTGGGTCGTTGGCAGTCTAGAGTCTGCCGTTCGTGGTGTCTATCAGTTCCTCTACAAGCACGACGATATCCCTGCCTGCCGTGCTGCTGCAGATGCTTACACGAGTTGGACAAAAGACTCAAAGGTTCTTCCCACGCCTTTCGGACCTCTGCCATATGAGTATGATCGCACAGCAGACACAAGATACATGGATGAACAAACGAAAGAGGCCGTGCTCGAATCAGATAAGTTTCCTACAGACCACAAGGACAAGAATGCTACACCCTCTCCGATGGGCGAATGGGCAAGAATGCAAGTCTTGATTGAGAATTTGAGGCTCGAAGATCCGAAGCAGAAAGGCGATCAGATCCAAGGTGGTGAGGCAGGTGAGGTGTTTTTGCAACCTATAGTTGCTGCTACTACCGCAATCGCTGCTTGATAAGAGCCAAAGCGAGTGCATCATCACCTCCCATTTCACTTCCCACAAATGAGTTGGTGTTACGTTAAATGCATCATAGATTAGCAAACCATTGCATGTACGGCTCAATCCTTCGTATCATCTGAAAACTCCTCATCAAAACTTCCTACCAAGCAGTTCGTGGCAGAATCACGCCTTGCTCTTGACTTGCACTTGCTCCATCTGCTCTTCATGCACTGCAGCTACTGCTTTCTCGGAGATATAGGTAGCATCACGAGCGTCCTCGTCATTGACAACTTTCTCAACAGCATGCACGGCCTTATCAGCCAGTGCCTTGTCTTCAAACACTACACTTTGTTAGCGATAATATCGGAAAAACATTAACGAATGACTTACGGAAGGCAAGCTCCTCGAGTGTACGACCAAATGTCTCAGGGAACATGAACCAGACAAATACTATTTCGAAAGCAATCCAGCAGCAGTAGCTGATCAAGTACTTCCATCCAACATTGTCGAGACCTGAATATGTTAGCTGATATGACGACACCACACAGCTAGCAATTACCAATTGGATTGACAAAAAGAGTGAAGAAGCTAGCACCCCGTCCGAAGAACTGAAAGATAGCTATACCACGAGAGCGTTCCGCAAACGGGAATAATTCCACAAGGAAGGCTGTATAGATCAGTACCATGTATTCTAGGTTCGCAAGGTCTGGACTCACTGTATGTCAGGGCGTTGTACCCGATATTATAGCACGGCTGATACATGAAGATAAAGAATATTGTCGCAACACCAGCAGCTTGGTTTGTTGTATCGGCTGCGAGGGCCTTCATTGCTTCCTCCATCGATACGGTCCATGCAATATAGCAAAGCAGCAAGCTGATAGTGCAGGTCAAGTACATTGCTCTCCGCTTGAACCTTGTAACCAGCACCGCTGCAGTAAAGCCAGTAACCAGATTCCAGCAGCTGAGGCCCACATTGAGCTTCTGCTTGAAGAGGGAGCTTGTCTTCCCGATCATCTGGAGCAGATCGCCGAGGTAGTAGGATATCAGAGTATTGCCGGACCATTGGGTGAATAAGCCTAGCATAGATCCGATCAGTACCCGCTTGCGCATACCCTTTGTAGCGACCATATCCCTCCACGAACGACGGGATGCTTCCATCTCAAGCTGGAGGGTTGAGCGGATCTGCGCCATCTCTGCCCGGACGAAGTCTGAGTCGTGGTTGCCTTCGGCATGATACTTGACCAAAATGTCATAAGCCTCTTCAGAACGATCTTTCGTGACAAGCCAGCGTGGCGATTCTGGCAGGAAAAGGACGAGAGAGATCTGAAGCACGCTTGGTGCACATTGCAGAATAGATGGTAACCTCCAAGCCCAGTTTGACGGAATGTTGTTAGTGCCGAAGCAGATTGCCGCGGCGACAATGCTGCCGACGAAATAGGAGACGTTGAAAAGCGACGTGAGTACAGGACGCTCTTTAGGATAGCCGAGCTCGCCGAGCAAGGACGATGCGGCCACGATGCAGGTTGGAATGCCAAAGCCAAGGATCATTCGTGCCACAATGTACATTCCGACGTGCACCGAGAAGCATTGTATGATGGCCCCGATGACTTGAACGACTGAGCCAAGCAGTATCGCCCATCTTCTGCCGAACTTGTCGTTGACGATAGGCACTAGTGGCAAGGACAAAATAGCTCCCAAGGCATACGCTGCTGCTATGATACCCTTCAGAGAGCCTTGAGGGTTGTGGAAATAGGTCTTCCAGGTAGGGACAATCTGTAAAGCGTTGATCATCTGTGAGTCGAACCCGGATGTCATCTCGATGCCCATGCATGTCGGGAAGAGCATGATGTAAAGGAACCTGAGGTTGGGCTTCTTGTACCATGGTACTTTGTCCTCAGCGACAATCCGTGTCAATATAGGGTCAGATGCGCCAGTAGCACCAGCTTTCGAGGTGAAGATGCCCATGGCCGCGATTCAAGCTCTGTCGAGCTCTACAGAACGAGTTTTGTCAGAGTGCAAACTCTGGAATAGACGTGGATCATTGTCGCAACGTGCTTCTTATGCCAGAGCTTCGAGCCACCCTCGCTTCATTTCAGCCTGCACTCCGCGTATTGTGCACTGAAATCCGGGGCAAGCGAATTATTCGAGCTCTCGTAACAGCAAGCCGGCTGCTTGGAGTTGAGCCATAAGTAAGTGGTCTAGTCTCAATGCTAGGACGCCTAGAAGGATGCACTCGGCAAGAAACTGTGTCTCGTATCACATCTACCGAGAGTGACCTTCCGCTATCTTTTTTATGGTCAGAACAGAAAACAAGCTTTCCTGGTTGAATTCATTCAGGCTGAAATTGAAGTGCCAAGAGTACTGAAAGAGATCATGTGGCTATACATGTTCTTACGCTTCGAGTAAGTAGACCTACGTGAGCCAGGGCAGGACGCCTCTCCAATGTACGGAATATTTCAATTGGCGAGAAGTGATCGATGTTTCGTGTACTAAAGTGTCTGTCTTGCTCGACCACTCAAGTGCACCTGCTACTAGGTCAGGCGGCACAGTTGGCCGGTTGGAAGCAGCACAAGTTAGGCCTTCTCTAGGCCCACCATTGCCTGCTCAGAATTCATAGCATGCCTGAATAGCGCCTAATGGCTCGTGAGTTTCGGGTTACTCCTTGACCTATGAGCAACGGGCGGCCATTTTAAACCTGACAACGAGTAAAGCTAATTTCGTCTCGTTGCTGCCGAAATTTAGAAGTTGCGCAAGTGCGATCAGCGTCGGTCTCAAACGCAAGTGCTTACTTCCTTCTCGAACAATTATCATTGACATTGACCGAGCAAAGACACGTCTCAAAGCTATCGTAGCTGAGGTCGGGCTATACATCATAATGCTTTCACCACTTTCAGTCTGATACCTTGAGACTCTGCCTTTGGTATGCCAACGAAGTAGTCCTTGTCGATGTGAATGTCCCTTTCGGCGACAGTGTCATAGACTTCCATGTCAAATCGCCATACCACGTTGGCCAACGTCAGGTAAAGCTCTGCCCATGCGAGATTAATTCCCACACAAGATCGACTACCTTTACCGAACGACACCATGTATCTCTGCAAAGGGAATCCTGATTTTTCGGCCTCTATCCATCGTTCCGGGTGGAACTCTAATGGCTTAGGGAAAATCTTCGGGTCGTTGTTCACCACATAGTTCATCTGCGAGACAGGCGTGCCTGCAGGTATTTCCCAGTCCTGATACTTCATAGGTTCATGAGCCACTCGAGGCAACCTTGTTGTGACACCTGAGATCATCCTGATACCTTCAGTGATACAAGCAGTCTACAGAGGGTTAGTTTCGTCCAAACATGGCGGTTTGAACGACTTACAAGGTATGGCAATTGTTCCAGCTTCACGAGGCTGAAGTCATCTACAGTCTTGAGCTCGTCCCTCAGCTTCTGAAGTTTAGCACGGTCGGACATCAGGTAAAACAGGATGAAGGACAAGCTCTTTGCTGTCGTTTCGCTTCCAGCTCCAACGATAGTTTGTGCCTCGTCGGTCAGACGCTCAGCAGTTTTCTCATGAGGCGGAAGATCGCTGTCGAGGATCGCCTGGAATATCGTGCCTTCGGCTTTCTTTCCATTCCGATTTTTCTCAAGAATTTCATCGACCTGCTTCCGCACCATAATTTGCCAACGGACCAACTTGGCTGCCTTGGGATTTCCATAGTCCAGCATCCATGGTGGCGTGTTTGCCAAAACTGGCCACATCCAAGGAAACTGACGCAAAAAGACACCATTTGCAGACCCGCCGATGACTGTTTCTTTCCAGTCTAGCTTGAAATCTGGTTCTTCCAACATTTCATAGTTCCCACCAAACGCGGAATGGGTGATCACGTCCATGGTCCTGTCTCCGAGTCAGTCTCAGGCACGGCCAACATGCACGAACATACAAAGCCATGAAAGCGGCATCGAATCTGACGATTTGCTGGTCTCTCCGACATTGCTCGAGCCTTTTACAGAGATGCTCAACTTTCTCCTTGATCAGTTCTTCGTTGGTGGCGATGGACCTCTTCGAAAAGAACGGATTCAAGGCTGATCTGCGAAGACGATGGTGGTTGTGTCCGACAGTTGCAAAGGATGACCCGGTTCCACCAGCCATGACTGTCCAGTCTTTCCATTTGTCTCGCTTCTTCGAAGCTGGGGCATAAATTTCTTCATAGTAATCAGAGTCTCGGATGTGCAGCTCGTTCGGAGTGATGCGCACAATCGGTCCTGTAGCTCCTCAGCTTTACGATTTTGAAAACGGTTCATGATCTTACCATACTGATCGTGAAGCTTTTGTATGTGCCAGATGAAATCACCACGGTGGATGATATCGTGGTAGAATTCATGCCATCCTGTTACAGCAGCAAGTTTTGGGCCAGGAAATTTCGCGAGCTGGTTCGGTAATGCTTAGCACCAATTGTCTCCTATACAATATGGCTGACTTACAGGGTGGAAGAACAAGCGGTAAATTATGCCAGCAACACAATATACGATCAACGAACTCAGCGCTATCAGGAGAGCGGCACTGCTTATAGCAGGGAACTGCATCATGAATAGCTGTGCGCAAACACGTTACACAAAGAAGAGTTACAGTGTGTCAGCTGTCAGATCTGCCGCTGCCCGTAGATCTGAAATGTCAACTGGGATTCAGCAGGAAAACAATTCAAAGTACACGGGACGTTTTCTCAATCCAAACGAGCAGATCCATGCCATTGTAACGTGGCAGGACAAACGCAATGCGCTACAGAGGCACGAGGAGACGCTAATACCTTCACTTAGGCGATTGTCTAGTACATGTGAAGATGCCGCGGATGCAGAAGTGCTGCATATCATTCTGCAAACAAGCACGGCACAGCACTCAATTTGATCGACACGTATGTTTCATTGGATGCTGAGCCGCGTCATTGGAGGCGATCCTTGCTCAAAACGTGGTTGGCATCGCGGATTAAAACCTCCAGTCAGTTGTGCATTCTTCAGCATGCAGGCCACCTGTTTCGTCCATGCGCGGCTTTCAGTCAGTGGCTGTGAGACGCTCGAATGCAATATTTGTGGGCACTCCAAGCCTGACTAATTTACTGGTCTGAGCCTTAGTCTCCGTTCGGGTCTCCCGTCTAGCTCCTCCAGGCTGCATTAGGTACATCGAGCCCACTACGGCTGGCAACTCCCATCGGCTGCACTGCAACCTTGTTTGACTATTCATACGAGAGATGAAAACGGCGCCATAGGATGACTTTCTAAATTGTGCTTTATTCTGGAAGACATCACTACTAGCAGAGCAGACGTTATCATCGACATCAAACAATTTCGCGAATGACGAACGCGTTGTTAGACGACCACCATAACATGGCTGAGTCCACAAACGGACACATCCCGAGCTACACCGAGCAGCCCATCGAGGCAGACAGCACTAGTGACTATGACACTGACAGTGTCGGTTCCGACCTCACTTCCATAGCCTCGTCAGTGTTTGAATATCAGTATGAGAATGGTCGACGTTATCATGCTTATCGCGCTGGAAGATATGTCCTGCCGAACGATGAAAAGGAACAAGATCGACTTGACTTGATGCACCACGTGTTCCGACTGACACTATGTGGAGGTCTCTGTCGGACGCAACTTGACAACCCGCTAAAAGTCCTGGATGTCGGCACCGGAACTGGCATATGGGCGATTCAGTTCGCAGATGATTATCCATCAGCAGAGGTCATTGGCACTGACGTAAGTTGACCCTATTGAAATCTCAGACTCGATACTCATACCAGGAAGATAAGCCCAATACAGCCGGACTGGGTACCACCAAACGTAAGATTTCAGATTGATGATGCAGAGTCGACCTGGGCATTTCCTCAGGACTCATTTGATTTTGTTCACATACGTTGTGGTGGAGGCAGCATCAGAAACTGGCCGGCACTATTAAGTCAAGCATACGACCATCTCAAGCCAGGAGGTAAGATTGAGCTCAGCGAAGGTCGTACTCATTTGTGCTGCGATGACGGTACGTACTCGACAGAATCTTCGACATACAGGTGGGTAGATACTTTCCACAAAATTGCTCAGTCAAATGGGCTAGACTTTGATCCATTCCCAAAGTATGCTGGTTGGCTTCGTGAAGCCGGCTTTCAGAACGTGATAGAGGACGAAAGACCTTGTCCCATAGGTGGATGGCCAAAAGACAAAAGACTCAAAGAAATTGGCAAAGTGTTCAAATACCAATTTCTTAATATGGCCGTGGACAGCTATTCCCTTGCACTTTTCACGAGACTCGGTGGCTGGTCGGTAGAAGAAACGACAGTGCTGCTAGCAAATGTCAGGTCCGAGTTTAGCTCAAAGCAGAAGGCTCATGTCTACACGCATTGCTCGTATGCTGTTGCTCAAAAGCCGAGGTGAAGCTTGTACCATTAGATCTAAACACGAAGGCTCCTTGATTATGAAAACCATCTCGCAGGCTTTGACAATGCTTCAAGCCGATTCCCATCAAGCGAGAAGAGCACTACCATTGCCGAGAACAGAGCCACAAACACAACTGTGTCCGTCCGGCCTACGAAGATGGTCGTGAGATCATGGCCTGGACCCTCCATCGCGTCCAAAACGTCCACACGAGAACAGTCATAGCTCCTTCTTCTCCACACCTGCATCCCGAACCTTCATTCCAGCCTTCCACAAAATCCAAATCGGCACACCTAAACTCCAGAAATACACTCCCGACCTCAGATAGCTCCACGCTTCCGTCCTTGCACCCATATACAAAGCAGTATACAAGATCCGAGCACCAACATACTCAGCTGCGGCAGTGTTCAGATCTTTAGTCGATACTCCGGCATAATTTCCTGCTATCTACGACACTTTAGCATAATCCCCAAATATTTCGACAAGCTCAGTCGAGTCGAGCCTGAGGGCTGCACTCACCATAGCACCAGCGAAAAGAGGAAAGCCTTCAAACGCGTTGAGATGTGCCCCTCGCGCTCGGACAAGAGTCTGCCATGTTGCTTCAGGGATCTTGGACTTCAGTGCGTCGAGGTTAGTGCGTGGAAGCATATTTGAGTA
>JAKLMI010000185.1:0-27233 GCA_022813495.1 Pasadenomyces melaninifex
ACTTTCGAGCTGGCCTCGATTGCTCAAGGTTGGGCTGGACTCATCCGCGAAGAGACATTTTATGGCTTGCTGACATAGTCTCAGCGCTTGTCAACAGCTCCGCTTGTTACACATGCATTCTTCTGTTATACATCGTCGGAATATCATCGTTTGGGTTATGGCTTGTGTCGACTAGTGGCTTCGGGAACAGGAAGCAATAGCAGCTGTGTCATTGTGATTTTGAGATGAGGATAGCAAGGCGTTTGGCGTTCACGAGGTCGTTTAGTATTTGTACAAGATGAGCAGGACTCATAAGCTAGAATGTTGAATAATAATGGACAACTCTATACAATCAAATGACTGATGTGATCCGAGCTCCTGCCTCGTCGTAATGTTTCATTTATCACCGCAGCCGATGACGTGCTAACTGTCAAACCGCTGTCCGCTAGGAGGTCGCAGCTGGAGCGCCTACCAGCTGACCATCGTAAGTTGTTTGTTGTACCTAGATTTGAAACTACAAGCAGTCGGGTGAAAGCCGGAATAAGGTAGGAACACCTGTATACATGTCATTCTCGAAGAGTAGTCGCGCTGCAGAACATTAGAGACGTCGAACGAGATCGCCCACGGTCACCAAACAAGAACGACGAATGGCAGTTTGAAATACCAGCGATGTCTTGATGCGAAACTTCGCGAAGAGCAAAGAACATGGAATATGCTGTCTGCGGGACATGGCTAACGGCTAAATGATATGCCTATACGTGATCTTTATCGAGTGGAAATGTCTGGAGAGCATGAAACTGGCTCTGCGTCAAGAGGATGTGCTTACCGGTGGACTATATTCTTTTGACTACGATCTAAGCCATACGGTAGGCTAACGACGAGCTTCCGGTGGGCGTTGGTCTAACGCCTTTGACGCAGTTTTTAATTCGACATAGTTTTTAATTGTCCGGTAAATATAAGTAATTGTAGGTTATAGCCGGTCACGGTTTATAGTTTTCTTAAGCTTTCTAATTCTTTTAGTTAGGTATAAACTATATTTAATATTAAAATTTTAGGTACTAAATAAATATTAAATATTATAATAAATAAATATAACTATAATTATTCTTTATACTTAAGTAATAAAAATTACTTTTAACTACTATAGTAGTTTTTTAAAGATAAAATTAGTATATAAAATTTTATAATCTTAATTATTTCTATAAATTAGTTATAAACTTAATTTTTAATTTTAATATAGTATAGAATATATAAGTATTTAATAATATTAATAGTTATTATTATATTATTAGCTTTATTAGTTTAGATATAAGGGTTATTAATATAGTAGTCGGTAACCGACTAATTAGAGACAACGCACCGAGTTACCGGACAATTAAAAACTATATCGAATTAAAAACTATGTTAGAGGCGTTATATCTACTGACAACTTACGCCTCGAAGCTGCGAGAATAGCTTTGAGACCAGTAGCAGCACTCAGCTTCCTGGGCTCAAGCTCGTCATGCTCTACTGGTTGCTCCTTGTCTATGTACTTAGCATACCAAGGGCGCGTACGCTGTTTGATATCTTCCTTGATGTTCTCTGCACCCAAATCTATGGCATTCTGCTCTATGCCTTCCTTCTCGTTCCTTAGGATTGTGTGTGCCTGATCTTCGGTACAGCTCACAGCCCATTTGGGATGCATGATTTGCAGCTGACGAGTGATTTCCATGTGACGGAGGATACTTTCATCCTCGCTCAACCTCTTTGTACGACCTGCATACATAATCGCACATGGCTTGATCAAAGCTGGAGCTCTGGAATTAAAGCTTTCGTAATCCATGGCTAACGAAATTTGGCAGTGAGCACAGATAGGCCATATTGCATGCTATGTACAATTGAACGCAAACAAAAGACTTTCTTTAACATTGTTCTTGTGACAACCACGGGGTGGAATGGCTGTTTCTGTCACGACAAAGAAAGCTGGATTTAGCACACGCAAGCACAGAACGGAAGCTAATCCGACTGCAATTCGTACGCGGGCTCATCCTCTAATATCACTGAAATGTAGAAGATGAAGACAAGTGAGCTTATGAAGCTTCACATTGCGGAAGCGATCATCGGACAGCAACAAACAGCATTTGGTGTAAATGCTTATCTATAATACTGCCCTTTGAGTTAGTACAAGCACCAGCCACACCGAAGAAACCAAGCTTACCATAAGATCCTTTCTTATCCTTCTTCAGCTTCTCTCTTTCTTGCTCGCTCAAGCCAGGAACCCAATCTGGATCAGGACCAATATTTCCTGCATTCTCACCTCCAGCAGCGATAGCACCACGACCTTCGTAATATCCTCCAAGTTTACCATCCTTACTTTGCATCTGTTGGACACGTGATGAAACCTTGTAATTCACACCTGGAGGCCAGTCTTTATTTTCGATGGTATAAGACATGCCAGTGTCGGGGTCTGTGACAACACGAAAGGGTCCTCTTTCAGACATGCTTTCACGCTTCTCCTTTGCAGATTCACCATCAGCTACTTTATTTGACCGCAGGCCTGAGAGCAGTGGGAAACGTGAATTGTTGGTAGACGTCGATGCTCCGTCCTGGACAGAGTCTGCATCGACATCGTGGCTGCTCTTGCGCAAGCGAGAAAAAATGCTGTGACGCTTCTTCGAGCTGGCATCGCGTGATGTCAAATTATCAGCTTCCGACATTGCAATGTGCTTAAATCAGTAGCTATGCTTGTATAGTTTCTTGTGATACTGTAAGCCATGGCGAATAATTATATACACGATTGTGCATGAGATCTGCACAATAACACCAATAGAATCTGTATTTAGCACAGCCCAGCTTCGCCATGATGTTAGCACGAGATCATTCCTGTAGTGCAGGCAATCATGCATGAAGAAAGCATAACGAGGGTGTAGCACCTGCTCAGATTTAGATGTACCATTGGTTGACAAGGAATCCCCAAGTGTGATGCTCGAACAGCTTGTGATATACCGCAAGGGAGGAAACATGACACGCGGCATTTGCGGGAGATCTGGGACGTTGCTCAGCCCACGGCAGGGGCTTTGGCTTCGGCGACACGAGAACGGATTCTCAGATTAACACACGAGTTTATTTAATGGTCAGAGATCTACGGGGAAGAGGTAGCTCAGCGACAGCATGTAGAACCGGAAGAACGGCTGTGGTCATGGTTGATGATGATCATGCCTATAAAAGGTCTAGAAATAGTGCTTGAACAAGCCAAGCTTCAGGCTGACCATGCTTGACTCTGCTAGCTCATGACCGCAGGGCATGCAAGTCGGATGCTTCGAGATCACAGCTCGGTCGAAAGATGCGCAAGAGCAACAACAGAAGAATGCCACCTATCTTGTAAGAGTCGTTTCAAAGTTCGATAATATCGTACAGCATCGCTATCAGTCACTTGTCTATATCAGACAACTATCATTTCCTCCTACAGCTTATACACCTCCTCCGTATCGTCAAGATACATGATTCTGTTCGCATCAGCCAGTTTCTTCAGCCCGGCCACGGTTTCGTCCTTCTCGAACTCTTCCACGTCCTCGCCAAGATCTTCCTCAATTCGTGCATTGACAGCTGGCATCACGTCGTCGACCGTAGCACTGTCATTGTGGAATAAACTTGTGTTCATGAGCTGACCTAGTGCCTTTGCAAATATGCGCATACGCTCCTCAGTGATGCCAGGCAATTCCTCTGCTTCAGACTCCGACTCGATACTCTGCTGTGGCATCGATCCATTCTCTGCAGATGACGATTGTTGAGTAGGTGGTAATTGCGAGCTTGGCAGAGAACTGGCAAGAGACATACGAGATAGTTGCGACTCTGTACCGGTACGTCCACTTCGCCGGCCTGAAGCAGTGGTGTTCTGCGATTCCTCCTCAGTATCCTCCGTTTCTTCGTCTACTTCTGCCACGACTGACTGCTGTGATCTGCGTACTGGTGTCCGTCTTGTGCCATTTGCCGTTGAGCGCGGTACTCCTCTGCGAGTCGGAGTCGTACCTGGTCGCCTCGAATTTCTGCCACTTCGCGTCGGTGCAACAGGCTCATCACCATCTGAGTCGTGAGAGCCATCTGAATTGTCGCTACCATCAGTCTCTTCGGACGAATCGATGTTACCGGTCTTCCTGCGCTTCCTTCGTCCTTCCTTTTCGGGCATTTCCTTGAAAAGAGCAAAGCGCAGAATCTCTTCTGCTCGCTTCGCATCGATCAAGTCGACCGTGCCATGCAGTCTTGCTTTTGCATGGGCAGTAGCTAGACGAATCAAAGTCTCAAGTGTTCGTGCGGTCATTGGAGACGTTCGTCGGATGTTCGCTTGCATGTCATCATTACGAAGGCCAGCATAGGCATTAACTATGTAGTCACTCGCCTCCTTTGTAAGCACTGGCTTGACTCGGCTCTTTGCATATTGGATGTACTTCTTGATAAAAGGCATAGAAATAGGAGTGATTTGCTTGTTCCTACCTCGTCCAGTAGTGACTGTCATACCAGCATGCAATACCTGGTTGAATTTTTCATACACTTCGGTCGTCTTTGTGGCGGCCTGCGGGTCCTCCTGCACACCAACACCAAGGCTTTGTTGTGCTGTTTCACGAATAGGCTCTCCCTCTTCGAGACCCGGTGGTCGATACATGTGCATTCGCAGAACGTGCTCGGATATGTCTCTGTCATGCTTCTCGTTGATATCGTCCGTGACCACAAAGAGCAAGTCAAAACGTGACAACAGCGAATCAGGAAGTGCGATGTTTTTATGAGGATCCTTGTTCGGATCATATTGTCCATAGATGGGATTTGCTGCTGCAATGACGCTGCAGCGAGCATTCAGAGATGTGTGGATACCTGCTTTTGCGATTGTGACTGTTTGCTGTTCCATGACTTCATGAATCGCGACTCGATCAATATCGCTCATTTTGTCAAACTCATCAATACAGACGACACCACGGTCACCGAGTACCATGGCACCTGCCTCGAGTCTTCGCTCACCTGTCTCTTTGTCTTGCGTAACTGCAGCTGTGAGACCAACACCTGAAGAGCCACGACCCGTTGTCGCAATCGCTAGAGGAGCTGTATTGAGCACAAATCGCAACAGCTGAGATTTCGCCGTTGATGGATCACCAACCATCAGAATATTTATATCACCACGCAGATGTGTTCCGTTTGCGAGGTTCTTCTCCATGCCTCCGAGAAGCTGCAGTAATATAGCCTGCTTGATGAAGTCATGTCCGAAAATGCTAGGTGCAAGTGATTGTGCTAGAAGCTCGAAGACCTGCTTATTCTTGGATAATTTGTTGATCTCCCGCACATCTCTATCGGTGATTGTAGCTTGTGCAATGCCACCGCCGGACTTTGAAGACAGTAGTACCACGTTGTTGGCCAAGATCAAAGTTCTGAAAACTGATGAGCCTGTGCCAGCATTCCTGTTACCGAGAGAACGAAACAAGCCGACCAGCTGTATCCTGTCACCTGGCTTGACTCTATCGACCATATCGTCGTCCATTATCACATCGACGCCACGTGGCAACTGACCAGCAGGTGCTCGTTCCGGCATTTCTTGTATACTTATCGTTTGGTGATCTCGATATGTACAATATCCATACTCTGTAATCAATGGATCCCCGTCCTTGTCCTGCTGTGGATAGACGCTTGTACTAGCAGGCGCATTTGCGCTCATAGTCTGATCACGATATTCCCTGAACAAGAATGTGTTTTTCTTCTCATTGTAGTGCACGCTCTTCACCACTTTTGGCCGAACCAGACTGCACTTCGTCACGATGCCTTCTAGTGATACCATGCGGTTGAGTAAAGAGCTGCCTAGCGTCCTGGGATTGCAAGCATTTTGACCGAAACTGCCAGAGTACGCAACATAGTACATGGTCTCTTCATCTGTCTCCTCCGCTGTCCGATCGGGGAGAGTTTCGATGATTTTCTTGAGTGCATGGTCGAAGCATGGCGCGAAGTCGAACGGCTTGAACAGGATTCCATCTGCCAACTCTCTTGAATGGTTGCGAACGTCATCGATACTCACTACCAGTCTGCGTAGTCCTCGATTTAGCATGAGCACAATGTCACCACGATAGGATCGTGCTCGGGCATCTGTGGGATCGAGGAACTCGGTCGCGAGTCGCACTCGCTCTTTGACATCATCACTGCGTAATTGAATTCCATCAAGTGCCATGTTGTGTTTGTCCACTGACTGAGGTCAATCGGTTCAAACATCGACAAGCACCGCCTGCACTTGATGTGGTCCAAATGTGTTCGACGCGCCCGAGCGACACGCGGATAAGACGCGTAATTTCGAGCTAATCCTTTTTGAGGTATATTGAACTTTATTGTTAACTTTGCCTTGCAGATTATTTACAGCTTCGCAAGGACGAGTATGCTTGCCAAACGTAGTGAAAAACTCTACAGTGTCGTACCTGACTTGAACCCGAACGGGGGAAATTCATCACTGTCAAGGCTCTTGCTTATCTATTTTCAATTCCTCCATCAGGACTTCGAGTTCTTTCACGTCTTCACTGGTCTCCTTGTCCATTGATTTAAGACGACTAATTGAGCTTCTTACACAGCTTCGTGCCTTAAACCGCCAGCCTTTCTCAACCTGGCCTCCTGTTCTCTCCCTTTCCATCTGTCCAAGCGTTCGATACGCATCAACTAGTGTTTTGGTAGATTCCGCGATATCTTTGACAGAAGGAGAAGGTCGATTGCTTGTCGCTCTCCAAGCTTTCTCGATCAGAGCAAGCGAGTCAGCTGGGCGATGGCGCCATAGAGCAAATTTTGACATCAAGAGAAAGAGTTCCGGCAATGAGGTTGCCAGAGGAGCGATTTGCATCTCAATCAATGTTGTAAGAGCACGAATTATGAAGGGTAAGCGAACTTCGGATGTGTTTTGTAAAGGGTCATAATCTTCGTTGCTTATAGATGTTGACCTGTCCGGTTCAGGATAGTCCCATATGCCTGTGATATGATCGATCAACGCGCCGAGGATCGCAAGATCGATACAGCTTTCACCTTCCTTCTTGTGCCGCAGACGGATCACTTGGCTCATCGCTTGAATGACTTCCTGCCAAGGTGTGCTGCGCTCGGGATGCAAATGGTCTGGCGGTATACTCGCAGCGACTGTGAGATAGTTATCCCATATCCGAGCATCGTCTCTCTGTATCTGCGAGGCACGACGGAGTGCTCTAAGCGCTTCTCGTCTGTGCCGTAGCGCGTCTAGTGCGTGATTTCCGTCTGGGACTGCCTCATCAATGGTTGCCAAACCATCCGTAGGGATGTTGTCTACAGCCGGGTCCGGCGCAAGAGCGGGTAGTCTCAATAAAGCAACTGCGAGATTGCTCCATCCTTGCGCATCCTTGTCCTCCAGCGAGACGACTTTTGTGAACGCTTCAACAGCTTTTTCCCACTCTTCGAGCTCCAAGTGTACACAACCGAGTGAAAACCAGGTTAGAAGGTCTTGACGGCTGATCCGAAGCGCTGCACCATATGCCCTGATCGCAGAAGGTAAATCGCGGTTTTTGAGATAGAACTTACCAAGCGATCTCTGAGCACGTGCGTACCTTTGTTCTGATACATCCCAAGCCAGCACATAATATTTTGGCTCCTGTTGGATATCACCAAGAATACACAATAAGCGTGGAGTTTCGGCGGGCAGAGGTTTGACCATCTCAATCGTATCGCCATCTTGCGCGCTCTGATCCGGGTCCAAGAACATAAGCTTCTTAATGTGTGCGACAGCTTCTGGCCCCCTGTCCGTCGCAGCTAGACATAACGCTATCTCAGCGTGCATTTGTAAGCGTTCATAGATCTCTAATGCTGTCTTCAATCCACCCATAGATGTCCATCGTGATGCAAGTTCTGCCTCGAGCTCCCACCTAAAGGGTGGCTGGATTTGGTGGATAAATCTCAGACGTTCGGTCACAGACGCATCTTCTTCCTTTGTCAGCTTTGGTAAGAATTTAGAAGGTGCAGTACTTTCGGAATCTGTCGTGAAGTCTCTGCTCGCCTTGCTTGTCTTCTCTGTAGTCTCAGCAATCACCTGGTCAACTAGCGCTTGAAGTTGCAACAAGGCTCTTTCAGCTGTTCGCGAACGATACCCTTCTATTCGACTTCGTACGAGAAGTGCTTGGGAATATACGGACCAGTTCGACGAGCCTCCAGCAAGCACTCTCGTAGCGTAAGGAAGTGTTTCCTCGCGAGTAAGGCCATCTGATGCCTGTGTATTTGTAATACTTGATGCTATTCCCAGCAATATGATCGAGTCCATTGGATGCAATTGAGGTTGGAAAGCCGGGTCGACTGAAGCCAAGGAAGGTGGAAGTGCTGATTCATCCGTCAACAGTTCTGTCATGGGATCTGCTTTCGCAGTATCTTGTGCTGTGAATTGGATGCTCTCAAGAATTGTATCGTCTTTAAGGGGGATGTTTTCTGGTTGGATGGGTTCGTTGGGAGGCAAGGTCCCTGCAGCTATGCTTGTTATGGACTGTGCTGGGTGGATCGGAGAATGCAGAGTTGCTGATGTGCCGGACGCACTACTTGTACTTCTGTTAGCAAAGCTGCTCTTCCTGGAGTTCGATTCTGCTCGACTATTCTTTCTGCTGTTGTAAGGTTCTGAGTCTACGTCCCGACTCTTCGCCAGAACTACCAATTGACTTGTTTCCTTCTCCTGGTATTTAGTTCTCTTGCCTAGCGCTCCCGTAAGAGCAAAATCAAACTCTCTGAGTCTTGCAGCATGCAGTAGATCAGCTCGGGCTCCCTTGTCGTCGCCATAGTATATCTTGATATCAGCACGTTCTACCAGAAACTCGATCATGTGCTCTTGTGCTGCAGCTCCATCATGCGTCAGTCGTGAAGACAACTGTGTTTCCAGGATCGCTGCATCGTGCTCGATGACGCTTCTCAAGGTATCCGAAGGCTCGGAAAGTGATTTTTGATGCCAGGAATTGACACGAAAGCGAGCCCGACGACCATTAAAGCCTTCCTCAGCCAGAATGGCACTGTTCATAATACACTTTGCAAGCCAAAAGAGTTCTATACGAGGCGTTAGCGGATAAACATCGAGACCGTCTACTGAGAGGCTTTTGAGCATTTCCTGCTTTATTTCTTCCACGTTGTTGTGATACAACTCTGGTATAATCACAGGAGTAGAATCAAAATCCAATGACGGGCCTGTACAGTTGGCTTGTAAAAAAGCCTCGAGCGCTGTATAGCCAATTTTGGCAAAGGACAAGTGTTTGAGAGGATCTTGTAACAAGAACTTGAGACGTGACTCGACCCCAGCCATGAAAGGTATTGCCTCTGCCATGGTAGCTTCATGGCCAAGCAGTTTTCGTGTCAGTGGATCTTCCAGTATCTCCAGCCATGACCGTCCCATCCTGGGATACGGGAACAGGTGGTCCATGCTGACGTTAGTATGTGGTTCTAGGAGGAATCATTCAATCTTGATTGTATACACTGCTTTGAGTGCATCTTCGGCGCGCTGCGTTGTCACTCTCCAGGTCAGCCTTGTCGCGAGTGAGCCACTAACTACTTCTACCTTGGCTCCCTCAAGTTCGTTTGAATTTTCTAAGAAACTTGAATAAAATTGCGAGGTTCACAAGCCGGCTTGTCACTCAGTCGAGAAGAATGACTCGTCCAATTTTGTCGAGCCACGGCAAACGCAATCGCGTGAGAATCTCACTTTCCACACAAAGGAACATTTGCCTGAAAGGCGTGAGACCTGTAATTTACATATTGCTGCATGATAGCATTTGATCTTTTGTTTTTTTGGTTGACTAATCAGAGATCGTGGAGAAGCAAAGTTTGATGGAAAAGCTTCACATATTTGTCTTCGACACAAGGGGCCTTATAGGTGAGATACATGGCTGTAACCTTGAGCTCGGGCTGTGTCTAGTACCTACCTAAGGTACCTAGGTCCCCTCTAGTCATTAGTATTCCCTACAGGCAGTGGGTTTTGATGAATTCGTCCAGGCATCTGGAAAATTGTCATAGGAAACTTGATCTTCGCAAGAGCTTCCCAATCGGGCTTCTTTGGGTTCTATAGAAACCTATTCAAACATACTGAACTGGAGTAAAGTCTACTGGAGGATATCCAGGAACCGTCGAGTTCGTTGGCACCCACTTATGAGTGCGGACTCGTGCTGTCAATGAGACATGCATACCAAATACATCCAGCGAATGGATTTGAAAATAATTGTGCCTTTCGACACGACTCGTATCTAAGAAAGGTCGTGGCCTCGTGTCTATCTATGCAATACTGTAATGGTACATGGGTATCATATGCTCGCTAAATGAATGTGATAATGACTAGCTGTCACCTTTTCACCCCTCGTCCTGAAGTGGCGGCCACTCTCTTTCTATAAATATCTCTATGCCGTATCCTGCCCAAGGTACCAACGCCGAACGCTAACAAGAACATGGCACACCAAGCTGCAGTGACAATCAGTCCAGTGGGAAAGATGCCGAATGTTGTTCCCGGCAAGACGAAGCCTTTGGAAGCTGTAATAGCAGCAGCAGCCATGATTGGATTTGCTGCATCTTGTGCAATTTGTGCAGTTGTTTGGTCAGAGAATTGCCCTGCAACAAAATAGACTGTATCGGAAGATTCTATTTGGGATGCGATGGTTGCGCCATTCACTGAGGCCGAAAGCGTGATCTGTGGAATGAGGAGCGACATAAGTTGTGTATCATTGATCTTTTTGAGATCAAGCTGCATCTGAAAATTACCCACGAGTGAATATTGCTGGATCTGGGTAAAGTTGCTCGTCGCTTGTCGCTTTCCAAGTGCTGCTGTATCTCTCTTAGCGTTCATGAGGATCGAAAATTGAGTACTGTTTGGATAGTCGAGCTGGACAGTGATCGCACTCATTGGTACGTCTGCAAATTGGCCGGTCGCATTCGCGAATTGAAAGAGTCGCAAATCTGCTTGGAACATGCCATTCATGTTTGCGTGCCAGTCAAGAACGTTATAACAAGCTGCAAAACCTGCCACGTTGCTGACAGCCTTCATGTTTTGCATTCCAGTGACACATGCTTGCAAAGTACTGGCATTGCGCTCAACCGTTGGTGTCGACAAACTCAAATTTCCGTCTGGTGAGGAACTTTGAGGACTTCGCCTCTCGAGGTCTCCTTCATAGTATTCCGATGCTCTACGCACCAGATCCGACATGTCATCGTGCCGTCTGTATGCTGGAATGTGTAGTAATGCTGAAGAGACAGCCAGAGTTGCTTCCAGAAGAAGCAGTGAACATGTGAACATCCATCTCACTTTGTGCATGTTCGAAGCGTGTGCATAGTCCTCAAGACTGTGCTGGCTTAACGAGTGTGTGTATCCTGTACGCTGCGGACTGATTGAGGATGGTATTGCTAGAGAATGATCGTCGAATCTTCCGTGCTCGAAGTTCGAAGCCGGCCGACTGTAAATGAGTGTCGAGCAACCAGCGCCAACCAGTGACGATAACAGAAATGAAATTGAGAACAACAATGCGAGTGGACCAGCCTAAAGAAAGATTGACGCTCATTATGGGCTCGCAAATATGAGAATAAGGAGGAATGTTTGGAAACCACTTTACAAACCTCTGGAGTCAGAGAAGCATACCTGGAAACTCTCGGCGTAGCGACGAGAGTCTCGATGGTGGAGAGGTCATCGCTACCATTGTGCAATGTCATGGGACCGGGTAGAGTGGTCATGTTCACCGATGAACTGCTGTGGTCCATTTGCCCAGGCAGGAGTTGTTATTGGTCACGTCTCTGGCAGAAGATAGATCTTGGTACAACAATCGTCAGAATTGCGAAACAAAGTCAGCATCAAGAAATGCGGCGGACTGGACACAAGCTTCCGAAAAGCCATATGCACGACATTTGTGTTAACCAATCAGATTCGCAGAGCATGCGGATTGTGAATTCGGTCAATAGTATCATTGGCTCGGGTCAAAGACAATGGAGCGCAACATGAAGCAAGACAACAACGAAGGAGAAGCGGTGGTCTCAAAGAGCTATCGGGACGAGGTGTTTCGAAAGGAAAGATGTCGCGCGGCAGGGGTAGTGTAACAAGTGGAGGCTCAAAGAGCGTCAAAGTGACGGCCAATCACAACGCGTTATGCGCAATGGCTAACGGGTAAGGGGCGGTCTTGGCAATTCGACTGGCAGATGACCAGTCATTCCGTAGAATAGCATTTCTTTAAATGTTCTCGAAGCGCCACACAGCCACTGATCGCAGAGCGGTTGACTTACACTACTCGACATCTAGCTGGCGCCAGCAGATGTTGTTGCCAGCGCGAATGGAAATAGCAAGATTGAGTCTCCGTCCAGCGAGACGCGGAGGTCGAAAAACTTGGAGGCACGGATGAAATCTCAAATGGATGAGAAAATAGATTGTGACCTATGTTCATTGAATTTGGCATAAAGCTGTCTTTCCACGATCCCCAGAACCTTTATGCTCTTTCTAAGCCGCCGAACTTTAGCAAAGCCTTGACGTTGAGATGACCGCAGATTTCGTGTTATTGCTGAACGGATCTGAGAAAATCACGTATACGCTTCAAGTCTAAGCTGCTAGTCATGTCCTTTTGCTCACTGACCACAGCCTGGGTCAAGCTGTCCAGGAGAGTGTCGATCTTATCATCCGGCGTGTTCGTGCATAACGCAATTATCTTGCGATAGCGATCTTCAAGCTCTTTGCTCCTACCTCTCAGACTTCTCGCCTCATTCTCTAACAAGGCATTATGAGTTTGATAAGCTTGGACTCTTCCTGTAAGGACTTCGGCACGTTCCAGCGAAGTAAGAAGCTGGATCTGATCGGAGTTCAGATTCGAGCCAAGATCCTGTGTCCCATTCGGGAAGAGCTGCTTCACATTGTTGATCTTACCATCAAGATCTAAGCCTTTGTCAGCTTCACCAACTCTTACGCCTTCCTGCACTGATGTGGTCGATGCCAATTGTTGACGTAGTTCGTGGTTGAAGCGCTTGAGATTTTTGACTTTCTGTCTTAGCTCTTCCTGTCCCTGAGCCTTGGTGCTAAGCTGTTCCAGCCTCTTTTTCTCTTCGATCAGCGAATTACTAGACTCTTTCAAGGCAGCATTCGTTTTGTTCAGAATGTCTTCCTTGTCCTTCATTTCGGCTTCGAAATCTGCATCTGCTTGGGCGAAGATTCCGCTCATTGCTGTTTTCGGTCAGTAGAATACAGGT
The DNA here is from genome assembly GCA_022813495.1 of Pasadenomyces melaninifex. Classification (NCBI taxonomy): domain Eukaryota; kingdom Fungi; phylum Ascomycota; class Dothideomycetes; genus Pasadenomyces; species Pasadenomyces melaninifex. The sequence goes on from JAKLMI010000185.1 coordinate 13,165, forward strand.
TGCAATGCAGCACACTTACATGTCAGGAAGCCTTCCTTCGCTTCATCGAAAGATTGTTGAGAGGCACTCATACTTTGTGATGCATCGAAGCTTTGACTGGCAGGATCCCGAGCCGTGTGGCCATCTTGTATCCCAACCCCAAAGTCGATAGGGGCTAGAGCTCCTCTATTGGCAATATGCGGATCAGCGCCAACTTCAAGAAGCTGGTCAATGATTGCTCTGGTACTCGTGCGGGCTGCCAGATTAAGAGCAGTATCTCCTGACTTGTCTTGAGCGTTGACAATCTCTGACATGAACCGTGTCAACGTCATAGGCGATGTACCATTCATACCAGTACTTTGTGGCTGTTTGAGCACATATCCTAACAAGGACTCGAGATAGTATTTGCCGACAGCTGCTCGTCCCTTCATAGCTGAAGAGACTGCGATGTGGTGAAGCATTGTCCGACCGCGGCCATCTCGCACCTCAATGCTTGAACCAAGCAGTTCCAATAAAGCAGGGAAAGAGCTTTGATCTAAATTGTTACGAGCTTGACATGCAGCTATCAATGCTGTTTCGCCACCACTGTTCGTCCGCCTGATGTCGAAGCCTTTGTCCATCAGCTTCCGTACTAATGGTATGCGAGCCAGCGTAGCAGCCCAATGGAGTGCCGTATTACACGACGAGTCGATAGGCACTTCATATTCCTGACCACTTAAACTCAAGAACGCCGGATGGTCCTCAAAATCGGCCCTGCTGGGGTCCATGAAGAGGTCCAATAAAAGCTCTTTCTTGTGCTCTGCTGATTGACCTTGTGGATGTGGTAGTGGTTCCAACCCAAAAATAAATGGTTGAGCGGCCAAGAAGGACTGACTGGCTTGCGAGTAAAAGGAAAGATTCGGGTCAGCGGGGGTATTCAAGGTATGATCAATAGTGCCATCGTACGTGCTCATGAAGGATTGCTCTGGGGTGGGTCGGAGCCTTTTTCTCGGTGGCTCGTCAGTGTTCTGATAGTCCGCAAAGCTGGTGTTTTGACTTATCATACCGTTGTTGGCGTTGAAAGAATCCTGCGAAGGCATACTATGCACACTTTGCTGACTGCCGAAGGATAAATCTTGAGAGAATGCTTGCTGTGATTGGCGCCTTGGGCCTGCAGAACGCCTACCGTCCATTCTCGCGGGAGAGTCTACACGTGTACGATTGAGTGCGTTGATTGCGTTCGCGGCGGTTGATGACATGTTTTTGAAAAAAGTACCACCTTGAGGTTGGCTTACTGGACGACTGTCGCCAGCGAACAATCGTTTTCGCTGTGCTGCCATGGCTTGCTCTTTCGTTGGCGTTTCAATGTTTTGCTGACCAGCCGCGCCGTCTGCGCTGATATCATATTCGAGCAAGGGAAGCAGAAGCTGCTCAACGCCGTACTGGCGGCAGAACTCTCGACCTCGCTGGTAGCTGATCCAGGTGCCCTGATATTTACCGTAGCCACCCTGAACTTTTTCGTGTTGTCCCGTCAGAATCTCCTTCTCAAGAACTTTCGTGCGCTTTCCTTTATCTACGCCTGCCACTTTCAATATCTGCGTGGCGTTAAGCCAACCGTCTGCTCTGCGGCGCATGACAGCTATCCCGTTGACCTCCATTTCGAAGACAGACACGTTTGAATATACAGCGGTGTATATTTGTGGTGTACCGATGGTTTGGTATTGGCTTTGCGCATACATGTTCGGCTCAGGATATGCGCCGTACTGATTAGGCGGCATCATCGGAGTACCGCTGTTAGGAGGATATCCCATTTGCTGCCGTGAACCGGGCCGTTGAGATTGCGGCGTTTGTGCTGGACTCTGGGCGACACCTTGATTGTGTGCTTGTAAAGATTCGATTTGTTGTTGTGAAAAGGACCCGTTCATTGAGTGAGAGTGGGCGTGCGAAGGATAGCTAGGCGGAACTTGAGGATATACTGATTGTACACCTGAAGCCATTATGCAGGTATTTACCAGTGAAGATTATGTTATCGCATGCCGATTGTAAGCAGAAGTAGTGTGTCCGAGGTCAAGCTCTTGCTGCGTTGAGTAGCTGTCGTCTTCAAAGCTTTCGTTTAGCGCAGTTTGTGATACAGCCAAACTGACAATGAAAAACTACTATGTATGGCGCATGCACGGCCTTCTGGCGCAAACAACAACTGTCAGTGGAGAGTCCGTGGGAAGCTGATCGAGGAGCACAGCGGCGCAGAAATCTAGTGCTATGTAGTGTCAATGCGTGGTGGAGGAAATCGCGTTCGTGATTGTGGAAGGAGCGAGTGAGGGGTTCCACCCAACACGCACACGACGCGTTGAAATTCGCGTCTGCTACGGATCATCCCGGCTGTCACTTTTGCATTTCATCATGTCCTGGAAGTAAAGAATACGTGACATCGACATTACTATCAGTGTCTGACAGAAATGATGGGATGAAAAGCAATTCCTTACATTTGTACCGAGCACTTCTGAGAGAAACGACCTATCTGTTTGACCCTGCTGCTTGCCGATTCCACCGGCAGCACATACGCCATGCCTTCCAATGTCAAAGAGAGAAATTGAAACTTCAGCATGGTGCTGACCAATTGCTACGGTCGAGGGTCGAATCTCAACAACTGCACAGAGCGCGAAAGTACCTTTGTATGCTGGAAAGGGCAAACCAAGGCTACATGCGGGCAGTGACCAAGGTGCTACAATTGACCTATGGAGTCAAAGGCACCCGAAGGCGACAGCTGATGCATACCATCATGGCCCCGGTAGACTCTGAAGTAGAGAAGACAGTGTCTGCATCTACGTCGATGTCGGACCACGGCTGGAGACCACCTGCGAAGTTCGAGGCACTGCTGAAAAGTCAAGCCAGAATTCAGCGCTTCCATGCTGGAAACTTTCAGGTCAAAGTCGAGATACCAGAATCCAACAGTCACGCAAAGCCCTTTCCGACCTGTCGAATCAAGAACATGACGAAGAAGTGGTATGCTAGACAGGCAGAGATGCTGAAGCCACCACTCCAGGAAAATGAGCATGTGGGTATCTACAAAAAAGCCATTGGACAAGATAAAATGATCAGGTCCAAACCGAGGAGGCCTTTGGCGACGGTCCACATCTTAAATGGAGCTTCTGGGTGTTCAGGCGGGCTCAGAATCGACCTTATCGATGTGATAAGCACGAGTAAGCAAGCCACGAAACCGCAATACTCCAACAGAGTAAGAGCGTCGATAGGCAATCCTCATCGATTGACCTCACGGTATCTGAGGCGGCGATACCAGATGGATATCTTGCAGAACAGTCCGACAGTACTTCAGGGACCAGAGACTGGTAAGCTGGCTTTTAGATGGAGTACTGGTGTACAGCATGGAGCAGTGCCGGAAACTCTGTCAATATCACAGCAGCTCAGCTTGTTCGGCAAAACAGAGTAACATTGAGCAAGACTGTCGGGTGGAACGTTCCTGAGGACGATTTCATTACGCTTATGCTCACTAGAAGGATGGACATGCTACAGCTTGGATTTGCTTTGTTTCTGATACCTTTCCTTCTCAAGCTTTTTCAGTTCAGCCCTTTTAATCTTGCCACTAATCGTCTTTGGCAGGAAGCTTGCATCCACAAACTCAACTTTCCTTGGATATTTATAAGGCGCAGCATGCTCTTTACAGAAATCCTGCAGCTCTTTTATCAGCGCCTTCTGTTTGTTGTCGTCTGATTTAACCTCTTCCCACTTGCTCTCGGTCAATACAACAAAAGCTTTGACCACTTCATCCCGCTCTGGGTCAGGTGCTGCCACGACTGCCGACTCGACCACGACATCGTGTAGTTTCAAAGTACTTTCTACCTCAAATGGGCCTATACGATAGCCACTCGAGTTTATTACATCGTCATTTCTGCCAACGAACCAAAAATAGCCTTCTTCATCTCTTGTGGCACGATCGCCAGTGATGTAGTATTTTTTGCCGGCACTCGTCTTCCGTATCCTTCTATCGAGCTTCAGTGCTTTTATGTCAATAACGTAGCCTTCAAAGATGCCAAAGAAGCCGTCTTCTTCAGCTTTCCCAGGAGGGTCAATCTCAACAGCCATGTCGCCTTCAGTGTCTGCAGATGCCTCCTGTCCATTCTCGTCAATAATCGTCAGCGGCACTCCAGGCAAAGGTCGACCCATACTGCCTGGTTTCACTTTCATGCCCTTTTGGTTAGCACATATCAGTATTGTCTCGGTCTGTCCGTAGCCGTCACAAATACTCATGCCACTCATATCTCGCCATGTCTCAATAACACTCTGGTTGAGCGGTTCACCTGCACCACAAGCATGTCGCAATGCTCTCGGCTTCAACGATCCTTCGAACAACTTTCGATTCTGGTCGAGCACTAGCTGTCGATATACTGTAGGTGGAGCACATAGCGTACTGATTGGGTATCTATGAAGTATTTCGATTGTCCTTTTTGGACTGAATGCTTGTCGATCATCATGCACAAACAGGGTAGCACCATTTGTGAAGGTGCCAAAGAAGCTCCAAGCAGCTTTCGCCCAGCCCTGCTCACTCAAGTTCCAATACACACTGTCCTTCGTCGGCGTCAGTCTCAGCCATGATGCACCGGTCAGTGAGTGAGCAAGCGGGTACGATATCTGTGTGTGTAACACGATCTTTGGCGGCCCAGTCGTACCCGATGTGAAAAAGCAGAGTGCTGGCGATGTCGGAGCTAGGCTCTTTGGAACCTCGAACTGTGCGTTCTCTGGAACTTCGGCAAGTAAATCATCGAAGCTCTGCGCACCATCTGGGACCCTCTGCCCACCAATCTGTATGACATGCTTCAGCCCGGGAGAACCGCCGCGCTGTCTGACCTTCAGACACTTCCGAATACTGACTTCATCGCCTACGAATGCTACCGCACCACTGACGTCGAGTCTATATTCAATGTCCTTATCAACGAGTAGCGTTGTACATGGACACAGCACGATGCCGCTTCTCAAGCATGCTGTTGCCAGTTCCCACCATACTGGTAATCGTGGTAAGATGATTATAAGCACGTCCCCTGCAGACAGGCCAAGGTCTTTGAGTAGCTTAGCGATTCGATGCGACGAAGCCGATATGTTGGCATAGGTGAGCTTTCGTTCCGAGCTAAAATCCTGTGAAACCCAATAAAGAGCGTCCTGAGACGGATTCGTCTTGGCCCAGTGGTCGACTATATCTGTGGCGAAGTTGAACTGTTTCGGCTTCTTCAGGGGCGAGACTGGTAAGTGATCGAGGGACATCTCAATTGACTCCAAGTCTCTTTACGTTCTAACCAGGAGCTGGCTTGTTTCGATGAGTAGTGGAGTGATGGTAAGAGTATGATCAGACGCTCGAATAATGCTTGCTTAGTCTGTGCTGAATTGAGAAAGTCTTACCCTTGTGAACAAGAACTGACACAGAAGCTGCGGCAAATCATGCAGGCATCACCAGTTCGCTTCCTGATAGAGATGATGCTGTCTTGATGTTTCGAGAGCTTGAGGGCTTTGTGGAGTCCAGACCTTCCTTTTTAGTCCTGAGGAGAACCGAGGTCGCTTAAAAGAGGATTAGTGTACCAACGGTGGAACGGATGAAGCATAAAAGAGGTTGGTTACCGCGTCAGTAACATTGTCATTTGCATCGAGACCAGAGAAGATCATACGAAGTCGTGTTACTTGGTACATATTAATTCTACCCGAGTTTCGTTTCGTTGCAGGTTCATCATGGCGACCTGCGCCGCTAGTGTACATTCATAGAGGCTCATTAAATGTTTAGAAAGCACAGCCTAGCTCAAACGAAAGTACATATCGCCGTTTCTTCCCGGCATAGGAGTGAAGTTGGCACGTGAAATGTTGTGGCGTGGCATGTAACCTTGATTCTGTAGCTTTTGTGCTAGGGGTCTGCCTGTGCTGAGTCTTTGAATTTGTTGGTACATAGTGCCTGGCTGTTGAGGCACTGGAGGGTATCTAGATAGGCTGTTACTGACTGTTGATGGTGTCGTGGCTGTCGTAGGTCGTGAAGCAGACTTATAAGCATTCGAGATCTGTCTTGTAAGATCAGACTGAGCTTGAGAAGGAGCTCGCAATTGTGCTCGACGTGGTGGTGTCGGAAAGACCGGGGAAGCAGAACTAGCCGACTGCATGTCTGAAGAGGAGGATGTGTGGGGATGGTAGAGGCTAGGTTTGCTTGGAGCATTAGTCTCGAAAACTGGTTCAACAGTCCTCATTGTCGTGACTGCTCGTGGCGAATGTGGCTTTTCTGCTTGTTTCGCCAATGATGCGGAACGCGGAATCTGAGGATAGCGCAAATCCTTCAGAGGCGATCTGCCCGCTGTGACGGGATAGGCATATGTGAGTTGTAGCTGCTTGTTCTCTTCATTTTCAGGTGTGTCATCTTCTTCGATATCGGTGTATACCGAAATACTCTGGTTTGAGGTCTGGCTTTGCTTGCGAGCATAAGTACTTGACTTCACTGGAAAGCGCTCGTTAGGCTGACGATTTTGTGACCAGAAAGGTCTATTGTCATCGTGAGAAGTCCTGCCGAGTGATGGCTCACGCCTCGAGAAATTTGGTGCATGTTGTACATTTGATTCGCGAACATTTGCTCCAACGACTCCTGGCTCATAGACCACTTGCCGAATTGTGGGCTCGAAAGTACCATTATCATACACAGGCGTCAACGGTATCTTAATAGTCGGTGGTGAGTCTGCCCTTGGTCTGATCCTGCTCAGTCGTAATGGCGGTGGTCTTTCCATCGTCGTTGAGGAGAATGAACGAGCAGATGATCGCGTTCTTGGGCTTCCCAGAATAGGAATGTCTTGATTTTGAGCTTCGGTATCTTCGTCGAAAGATGTAGCCACACTCCAACGGCTTTCAGCAGCAGGGTTTGTTCCGCTCGAGATACGCCTTACGGCAGTTGCAATCCAGGCGTCGCTTAGTGATGTGCTACGATCAGGCACAGACGCAATATTTTGAGAGATTCTCTTAGTTTGACCAGATGCCATTCCAACGTCTTTATACGGCGATTGATTCCTTTGCCACAAGCTCTTTCTCTTCTCTTGCGACGGAATGATCACACGGTAGCTGGCATCCGAATCGCCCTGTACAGCAGATAAATCGCTTTGCCCTGGAATTGGGGTCAACGTTGTGCCAGATGGACCACCTGCGGTAGGCAGAAACCATGTTGAGAATCGTTGAGCTCTTCGTTTCTGTTTCTCCCTCCGTTTAACGAAACAAAGGTAAGCCAAATAAGCTATAAGAAGGCCGCTTACTACAACTGCAGCTGTAGCTATACCAGCGATAGCTCCCGTGCCCAGCTGCTCTTTCTTCGCACCTTCTGTTGCTGCTGCCGCTGTGGCACTGTTTGTAGCACTACTTGTCGTAGCTGATTTTGAGGTGACTGACTGTGTACTCGTCACCAAAGAGCTTGACCCAATCGAAGAAGCAGAAGGTGCTGTGACGATAGAAGTGCTTGTAGGGAATATGCTATCACCAGTCAAGGAGCTCGATTGCGCAGTTGTGAAGTTGGTCAGTAGTAAAGTAGAGCTGGTCGAAGCTGATGGGGAAGATATTGTAGACGTGGAGGTAATACTTGAAGAGGATGTCAAGTTTGTGTCTGTGTTGGTCGGCGAGAGTGTTGTGCTCGCTGTGCTCGACAAAGGGGGCAAGATTGTTGCTGTAATTGTGGTCGCCATATTGGGTCTGGCTCCTGCTACGCCTTCACAAATATTATAGCCACTTTGAGACTCTATGTCCACGTTGAGGCATGTTGAAATGACGCACTGTAAAGATCCCTCGCCAATAGTGAGACCGGAATAGGTCGTGCTTTTGCACAGGTTCGCTAGGCTATCTGTCGCTGAACAGCTGAGGTCATAATAATTGTTTAGGATGAATGTCTGAAGACAGCTCAATGCACAATCGGGTATTGCTGCTTGCAGCTTTTGGGGTAAGCATATATCTGCTGAGTTTGTGCGTCCGTCGAGTTGTTGCGCATCGTGCGAGACCGCATGCAGAAGAATGATCCATGATGGGATAAGCATGCTGCGAGGTCGGAACCATTTTCATTGTTGAATTACAGCATTACCTTGATCCGCTGCTATTGCTTTGCGATGGGTTCAGACAAAGGAAGCAAGAAGTTGGTCGTTAAGAAAAGTTGAGGAGGTACTATTGTAAGATGGAAGAGCACAGAAACCAGTGTTTGACCTCACCTTATGAGCGAGACGCACTTTTGAAGCATGCCTTTGTCCCTAGCAGGGCTCATGTTGAGTCGTCGCGAGAGTCTCACGGTCTGTACAATGACGCGCATGGCTTTCTCGAAGGCCAGCGCGTATACGAGAAACGTAGTAGACAGGTGAGACCCGAGCAAGAAAGTTCTCGTTAGGAAGAATGTGAGGGATAGTCGAAGCGCTGAGTGTTTGAAGAGCGGTTACAGAGCTCCTGCAAGTCACGTGTGATAATTAAGCACACGAATCACAGCTCGAGCCCCAGACCAGGTGTAGAAACAGTTGAAGTAGCTCAGCGTTCCAGTCCGAGGCCATCAGCTGGGCAAGGTGGCGCATCACAGGAGCAGTTCGGGCAATGTCAAGCATTATCAATACAGAGTAGAAGATTGAGCTGTATAGTGGGCGAGTGTAGCGCTTACATATGGCCTTCAAGCAATCGAGATGGCACAATTTGGGCTACCACAAACCAACACCAGGAGTGCTTGCATGTGCAAATCGCATGACAATGGTACCTCACATTGAAGAGATATTCCAGTCCGAATGGATAGCGTTGTCGTGATAGAGTGATACAGTTTCGCGAATAGGCGAGTATCTTTCGAAGTTTCTGACGGACAAGTGGGTGTTCTCTCAGCGCACGATTGCCTGCTATAGCAGCACATAATTCTGTGCGGACGATCAAATTCGAAATCTTTCAAATTTGGTCGTCTGCTAGAATGTGCTTAATGGATTAGCGTATGAGGGAAGCCGATCCATCCGTTGAATCCCACGAAGATGAGGGTTTTCGAAAAGAATGAATTGTAAACTGTAAAGGGTATCATGTATTAATATAACTATCATGAAACATCCATTCCAGAATGCGCCGAACAAACTTCAGTCCCCACGCAGCGCATGCTATAGAGTCGCAGGGTAAACCAATTTCTGTAGTTGTTCCCTCTAGTTCTGTCGAATTTCAATCTCCTGGCTCTACCCGGGTTTCGTTGTTCATTGCGCAAACACGAGCGACTGATCCCAAGGGCGGTAAGGAGGTATTGGGTGTGAAACGGTTGTGTTCGTTGTTTCTAGTATTTCAATATGATATATCTATTGCATGTCAGCCTGGCTCGCACGAGTTTCTATGATATATGCATACAGAGCGTGGATGATACCTGGAATATAACCCAGAATGGTCAACAGGATGTTGATAAAAAAGTCTGCATTGCAACCTCGCTCGAGGAAGACACCTAGAGGTGGTAGGACGATGGCAAGGATAATCTTGCAAATATCACTATCGAGCGCTGGTTAGCAACACGTTCCAGTCGAGTCTTGTTGAGTAGCGACAATCCGGAAGCTCACGGAAATAGAACTTACGAAGCTGTGAAAGGCATTTTGTGTATGTGGTTTGTAGTCTATAGACTTTTATTCTTTGCGACAGAAAGAAGTTGTGATTGTGATATTGCGCGGTGGACAGAAGCTGACGGTTGTTGATAATCAGAAAAATACGGCAGGCCTAACAAGCTTAATATTGAACGAGGTCATACGTGATCTGTTGATCATGAGGCAGGCGCTAGTGACTGTTCCAATCTGCGCCTGCCAGGGTATGACGTCGGCTAGCCTGGGCAAACAGGTTCTGATTCCTTCGTCAACCCGCTTGCTTGCTGCTTACGAGCTGGGCTTGTAACATGACACAGGCTACAAAACGCCACGCAAACTCAATGGAAGTCTCTCTTTTGAACGTCATGTTACAAGTATTGTTACTTCCAACCATTCAAGCATGTTCCAGCAAGCACGACCAGGCAGAATTGTTATCTGCTCCTGTCCCCAATTTCGCGTTACTGTGGCTTGTGAAGATGGCTGTCCGTAAGAACCGTTGGTGATCCGCGGTGCTGTTTGCCCCCTCTGCTCCGCTCGAATTCGCTGCTTACCACGTATTGTATGGTCACTTTCACCTAATCATGGCCTTCCAGCGATCCAGTTCGATCAGACATGTCACAAACATCGTGAATAAAACCTCAATACGGAGTACCAACGGCCCGTTGTTCGACTGGCTTGGCAGCTGGGAAACACGCGTTTCGTTCCACCTTATGCGCCACAGTACTGTGATCCTCATAGTCGATCATGTGGCTGAAGGTCTATTCCTAGCAGAAGCTTGACTTTTGTGCTTGGTCAATGTCCTCACCTGATACGTGTGTTTCCGCCAGCAGATTTCGACAAAGCACTTCTGCGTAGAGCCTACCACTCCGGTAGAATCCTGGTAGATCGCTGTGCACGAAGAGACAAAAGGCCCAGTGTGATAGTACACCGTATATCACTCCGCTAAGAAGTCATCTATAGCACGACGCGTGCTATATTCCATTTGTGATGCAAGCTTAGGACAAAGCACTATTTCCGTTTTTCAACCGGGTGCACTGAGTTAGAGCTATACAGACATATATCATACAACTCGTCCATAATAAATATCAACAGTAGCGTGATCATTTTAGTTACGCAGAGTGACTAGTTTGATTGGTCCGAAACAACATAATAACGTGACTGCTGCTATCCTGGGGACGGATCACCGCCAGTTCGTGCTTAACTCGAACCCAAGTTGTCCCATGAACAGCGGTCGAAGACAATATGAATTTTGTGTTCCATGACTCGATTATAAAGTGTTAGCCAATCGGCTTATAACATAGCTGCCCAATACTCCAACACTCGCTATGATTTCGAGCTTTGCTTTCCCGTGCCAGCAAGGGTATGGCGTTATGCGCTGGCATTTGACTGGCCTACCATTGCATTCGTGTAGTACGTGGATCTCGGTACAGGTTAGTATCTGAAGCCGTGGTGAATAACCCAGGGCCGTCCAATCCACTGCTGCGAACGTAACATGTACAGCATCGATCGCCGACTGCTCAATCTTTCTCTTCGTGGCAGTCGCGCATAGAATTCATGCAATCGATAGCATTCTTCTGCTCGTGAAGGTAGACATGTCAGATCGCATTGCTCAAGACATGTGTAAGTAGATGCACGCTTAACCCCGCATCACAAGTAGGGCTTGTCAGCGACCGAGTCAGATACCTTGAAATACGAGTATGTCTGACAATCAACTTGAGCCTGGTCCATCGCAGAATGCCACAATAGTGTACACTCGCGACCACAACACTGCTCTTGTAGATGACTGAAGGACATTGTCCTTTTGTTCATCACCATGTCTAATACCATACCCTATCATCAGCACATGTCAAGACGACCTACCTTGTACAACACCATCATCGCGGCGGGTGAACCGCAGACAAGACCATACGCACCCAGCTTTTCGAACGACTCCTCTGACGACGAATCGGATACGGTTTCGAGGGCGTCTTCAAGCTTGACCGATCGAGTTCCGTCACTGACCCGAGCTAGCTCTATCTCCTCCTCGGGATCCAGTGTGACGCATTCCGAAGGAGCCAGCGCCGCTCAAGGAGAGCTTATCTCAGGCAGCGACGATGACAACTCGAGTACGATACGCCGCCAAGACCAAGGTGCAGACCTGCTGTGCCCTTTTCAGATTCTGGATTGCGATCTCATCTTTTCCTCCGTTCGGACTTTCAAGATTCACGTTTTTTCACATTTTCGAGGACACCCATTGCCCACGACAGCAACATGCTTCTTGTGCCCAGCCAAGTTCGCGCAAGCACCTGAAGACGATCAAGCACTGGCTTGGAACAGTATGCTTTCGCATATGGCGCATGAACATTTTCGAAAAGTACACGAGACAGGCGTGATGATGCGTCCCGATTTCGCATTAATGCGATGGATGTATGATAGGAAAGTTATCGACGAGGAGTATTTTAAGCGGGCGCAATTCTCTCCAGAACCGGTCATGTTGCCAACTGCCATTCACAGAAGACTCTCGCAGGCTTCCAATATGCTTGCAGCACTTCCCGAAGCACCAACCCCACCTTCACCGAGCTCGCCGACTTCGAATAGCAATGAAACATGCACGAGCAGAAGAAGGTCATCCACATATGGCAGTCGGCCTTCGGTCACATTTGCCAGTGCCAGAGCTGAGCGAAGGAGGAGAGATTCACTGATCTCGAGCATACGTTATGGCAGTGTTGTCGGGTGAGCTTGGCAGAACCTGTACAAGGAGTCGATAATGAGTTTGCAATCCAAATATGAGCAGATTTTGGGCCACAACAGGGAATCAGATTCAGACATACTTAGAACATTGTCCGGATCCGTTGTGATTAGTATGTGCTTGGTCATTTTTCAGATTTGTGATAGCGAAACCCTGTGGATTTAATGGTAGAAATCTTCCTGGACTTGATATGCGTAAGCCAGGGGGTTAAATCACTGCCAAATTCAACTGCCAAAATCATTAGTGTACTCATTGTATTGCTACATCTATTTGTTAGTTGCACCTCGTTCTGATACAAGACAATTATAATTCTAAGTTCGATTGCCGCGAACAAGAGAGAATGAATCAAAGTTTGGAAAGGTGCAAACACGCAACAAATCAAGTACCTGCGTCCTGGTTTCGTGCGGTTTCACGCTAGGGTTCCACTAGACTGGAACAATGCCACACTTTCGACCAATTGACATCAGCGCTGGTCTTCCTGTACGTGCGCCTTGTTGAAAGTGTTCTTTCGTCTCTATGCACATAGTCTGCAGTACATATGACATCGATGTACCCTACAAAGTCGTGCCAGGGCAGCTTTAAACAGTTGTCTATGCGTACATAGCCGTTGTTTGAAGACTTGAGGAGCTCATGCCGACACTTGTAGCTGTAGCCACTGAAGCAGCACGACATTATGGCCAAATATCCTGGCTACAGTCTGTTGCGCTATCTGGCGACGATCTATGCGACCCCTGTCCCTTGGCTTTGGCGTCGACATTTTCACGACATCGGACTAAGCTATCTTGTTATTCGAGTCCGAGTATTCAAATTGCTATGGTGCATGTGAACGAGCGTCAGACGTGCTACTGATGATTCATAACATTCACAATATGTACATGGACCTTCCAGTTGCGGCGTGTTGGACCGACGACAAGCGCGTGCTCGGCTGGATCTCGATTGCTGCAAGCACGGTCGCAACGGCTAGTGGCTATGTTTGTCATCTTGACGGAGGCCGCGCAATGAATCAACGGCGTTACATGCTATTGGTATGCTGGACAGGACGACAATGCTTGATGCTCGACTCGTGAGATGCAGTCACAAACCATGAGAAATCCCCAGATCTGACAACCGCTAGAGCAGAAGAAAATATATTGTATGTCTTGACTACCAGGTTAGTCTTTTCTCTGCACTGAGAGCTAACATCGTAGCAAGTGTGATTGCTTGCGTTTGATCTGCCAAAAGCACTATGTTGTCGACATCACACAACCCATGGCTATACGTTGTCGCATGACTATGAATATGTGCAACGACTTCTCCCTTGTGACAGACACTACTACAAGGCTTGTTCATGGACGAATGAGGCCACTTACATATATCAAATATCATGTCACCACATCAAACGAGCGTTCTGCTAACGCTCGAGCCACGATTCGCCGCAAGGCTTCAAATTGACCATGCATCACTAACTTCACTTATATTGTTTGCACGTCACTAAGAAGATGCGGAAGAGAAGTGCAGGGCAATGATGTTCTGCATAAGTCATAATTATCCATGACATTTCGTTGTCCTTCATATTCGATCGAGTCACTGCATTAGATCTGTTATTTTTCGATCTATCGTTATCGATCTGTACCTTCCAGCCATATCTTCGTCTACAGGTAACATTCTCTAGCGTGACCATACAGAGAAGGGAAAGCGACACTACCCATGATGGCAACCAACATGATGGTTGGTATCTTTCCTACATCAATCTGGAACGAAATTGTTCATCATCTCCTCATCGACTTTCCTGTTAAGGTCTTGCCCGAAGGACGTGCTCGCAC
>JAKLMI010000186.1:0-27181 GCA_022813495.1 Pasadenomyces melaninifex
TCTGCACATCGGTCCCTGTCAAGAGCAAGCGATACGAAATTGACTCGAGCTTTCAGAGGTTTCCCTACTGTGCCAAACCCAGGTCTTTGTGCGAGCTGAACATCAGATGGCTCCGAGAGAACCATTGCTGCGATGTTTGGCAGACCTTCCATCGTGTTTGATCTTGTAGATCTCACAGATCCAGCTGTAGATAATGCTCGTTCTGACCGAACTGGTGATGTCTGCCGTGAGGCAGATGCAGAATTTACTCTGCTCATCTTGATCTTAGATAGCTGCAGCTGTTGCTTATGTGCTATGAGCAGTCTTGGTTGATTGTTGAGTTCTCCAGTAGAGTGGAAACGGTGATTGTTGAGTTCTTCAAGTATGAAAGAAGGAAAGGAAGTTGCAAGAAGGCAAGAGGGGTTTAAGTACTCAACGAACAAACGCCAGAGATGCAGAAGTGAGGTTTAATGTGAGTCGGCAATGAGCTTCTGACGGTCAAGTGAGCTGGAGATCGCAATTGCATGCCTGCCAAATGAAAGCAAAATTCAATCCAACCAGTAGCAGATAACGACAAACGCAGTGATGATACTCAAAATCCAAAATGAAAGATAGATGAAGACAACGAAGATTTGTGAATCGAGCCATAATCGAAGAGACAAATCATTTTTTGCAAGATTTCGAAAAGACCGCGTCGACAGCAGGTACAAAAGAACCAGTGTCGCACTTGTGCATCCTTGCTCTTGCCTTGCGATCTGTAAGTTCAACAGACATCAAGCTTTCTCTGTCTCTCCTTTCTTGTCATGTTCACCATGATTTTTCCGGGATGGTAGTACAATCAGCGCTTCGGCACACCTGATTGCTTGAGCTCTTCAACATGTACCCTTCCACTAAACATCGTTGAGGAAGGAGCGGCTGTGCATATTCGACGAAAGCGTCACAGGCATGATATCGCTGAAGCATCTGTGAACGGGGTCGTATACTAGCCAGTTTGCGTTTAGCTAGACAGCCATCGGCTTCGCTCTCCAGGCTTCAACGCGTCAAGATCAGATCAGGAGATGCCTTTGCTGAAGTTCAAATTTCAGGTCGTGACTTCGAGGTCATCACCTCATCTCGTCCTCAGTACCTTTCCTGAATGCTCCGATAGCTTCGGCCGTCATCTCTCATGATTTTGATCTGTTCGATCCTAACTGGCTTGTGGTCGCGTCGTGCTCGAGGTCAACTTCGCAGCATGCCACGCTTCCTGTCGTAATCAACAGGTAAGCACTCGGACTGTTCAAATTGCTAAGGATGTTGCGATGTCACCACGTACGTTGTTCTGTCCACCTAGCTATAGTATTGTGACAAATCTTAGGGATAACGGCCGCAGCTTCACCACGTCCATCTCGCTTACTCCGTACTAGTCTGGTTTTATCGACCACGACTCATTTAAGTATAGCTTGAAAACCGTCGATAGTTACCGCTAGATAGATCTTTGTAGCCCTCATCTACGGCATCAATCAGAAATCCTTTCGCTCGTTGGCTCGGCACGCGACCTGTTCCTAATTAAGCTCCTCCATAGGAATGGTTACCTTCAGGCATCCCGGGGTCAGGGTTACATTCTGCTGAAAATGAAATTGTCCCCGGACTAGGGACTATGAGCTGGGGTGACACTCCCCTCACTAGTGGCACTACTTGGTCCTGTGATTGTAGAGTTGCAGTAGCATCGAACAAGCACAATATAGACACTGCTTGTATGTCTAACATCTCTGCATCTGGCGAGATTTGTCTTTCCGAAAGCTTGCAGAAGCCTGATACATATTAATCATGTCCGAAAAGCAAGCACATATCGAAGGTCAAAATGCAGAACCATTGTCCCAGGATCGCAATGTGTCTGCAACAGGTCTTGATCTTCCAGCAGGATGGTAAGCACATATCAGAAAGGCACAGAGCAGCACTAAACGATACAGGATATATCGCGGCAGAAAACTCGGACCACTGAGATTGCCTTGGTATGCTTCGCCAGAAGCTCAACTGTTAATGGTCTCATTTGTCTGCTTCCTCTGTCCTGGCATGTTCAATGCGCTCGGTGGTCTTGGAGGTGGAGGACAAGTCGATCCAACAACAGCTGATAACACGAATGTCATTCTTTACAGTGTCTTCGCATTCTTCGGCTTCTTCGCTGGCAGCGCATGCAATCGGCTAGGCATCAAGGTCACCATCACCTTTGGCGGCTTTGGCTATTTCCTCTACGCTGCTTCTTTCCTGTCATACAACATCAACCAGAGTAAAGGCTTTGTGTACTTTGCTGGTGCACTTCTGGGTTTCTGTGCCGCTCTGCTATGGACAGCACAAGGCGCAATTATGACCAGTTATCCACTCGAGAAGCAAAAAGGTCGATTTATTGCTCGCTTCTGGGTAATATTCAACACTGGTGCTGTCATCGGCAGTTTGGTCCCTCTTGGCGAGAACATCCACAAAGCCTCTAACAGCAACGTCTCAAACGGTACTTACATCGGCTTTATGGTTCTCATGTTCATCGGTTTCTCGCTTACAATTTTCCTTGTTGATAGCAGCAAGGTCATTCGCAAGGACGGCTCCAAGGTCATTGTGATGAAGCATCCAACCTGGCTGTCCGAATTTAAAGGCTTGTGGGAAACGATATACACATATCCTTGGATCATTCTGCTGTTTCCGATGTTCTTCTCGAGCAATTGGTTCTATACATATCAGCAGAACAGCGTCAATGCGGCTCGCTTCGATACAAGAACTCGCGCATTGAATGGCTTGCTCTACTGGCTCATGCAGCTTGTTGGTGCGACGTTCTTCGGATATAGTCTGGACTACCTGCCATTTCGCCGAGCCATGAAGGCCCGTATAGCTTGGGTCGCGCTCTTTGCACTGACTATGGCAATCTGGGGTGGAGGCTATGCGTATCAGCGCCAATACACTCGAGCTGAACAGTCGGCACCAGATGTCGTCAAAGCAGACTGGTCGAGTTCCGGATATATCGGACCCATGTTCTTGTACATGTTCTACGGATTCTTCGACGCATGCTGGCAAACTTGCGTCTACTGGTATATGGTAAGCTTACATCACACGAATATTGCGAAATTGGCTAACACTGAACAGGGCGCAATGACAAACAACAGCAGAAAGCTGGCAAATTTTGTCGGCTTCTACAAAGGCATTCAATCGGCAGGTGCTGCGGTAGCTTTCTCCGTCGATGCTCACAAAACGCCGTACATGGCTGAATTCGCTTCTTGCTGGGGCTTAGTCGCTGGAAGTATGGTATGTGCGTTACCGGTCATTTGGCTCACAATCAAGGATACCGTTACCATAGAGGAAGATGTCAAATTCAGCGATGAGACTGTTGAGGAAGTACGTGGTGCCAGCGTGAGCGGGTTTGCTGGCGATGAGAAGCATGTTGCTTAAGCATAGACCTGATACGCGAGGACAGGAGTTGAACGTTTTCGAGAGGAGATTATTGCATATATTGGGTGGTCACTTAGTGTAATACCCTCTCAAGTTAACGTGCCCAGTCTGCCAACTGCATTTTGGAGCGTCAATCAGCAGATCGAGTGCTTATGCAAGAATTTCGTTGCTTTGTGTCTGACCACATACTAGGCAAGTGCACAGGTTTGAACTTCCACAATTACTTTCTCAACACGTACTCACTGGACAGCCTGACGCTGACATATAGAAGTACATATGCTCATCATTGTCATAGTGAAAGCACGAGAATCACTGATTCAACGATTCTATCCATGCTCAGTTCTGGATGAAGCCTGTTCGAAGCTGTTGGAGCTGAAAATAATTCAGTACAGTCTCAAGGAACGTGGCAAACGAACATCGCCACCATGACTGTGTCGAAGTGGTCAGGACGTTAAAACTCGACAACGGGACGAAACGTTTCGACTTTCTGTTTACAATCTTGTGACTTCGAAAGTGTTTGCTGACCACTAGCAATCTCCTAGGGTACTTAAGACAGCTGGTCTTCGACCTTCGAATGCTCGCCTTCTTCTATCTTACACATGGGCATTCCCTTCTACCTTGGCAAGCGTATCTCTTTCCTCAAGAGAGCATCTTCTGCAATCATGACTTCAGGAGTATCAGAGACTTCTACCAGTGGCTCAGCTGCTAGTCCAGCCAAAATAGAGAACAAGGAAGTGTCCGAAAGCACATCAATCGAGAAGGTCGAAGATAGTGGCAAAGTCCAAGGAGAGAAGAAGAAAGAGCCTAAGACCAAGTCGCCTCAGAAATGTGAAGTCAAATCCTATGAAGCACGTTTTGAAAGCTCTGGCAAGAGAGAAATGAAAGCTATTGACGCTAAAGCAGATACCAGCGATGATGACAAGGACAAAAAGCGCGAATATGCCCTCTGCTCATACAAGTGGTATAAGAACACTGGTGAGGTCGAACGTGAGTCGGTAGAAATCATGTCGCCTCACATCATCCTAGCTTTGCAGAAGACGATTGGCGAGTATCCAGGTGAGCACTTCTGGGCTGACACAGTTACCATCGACTCGCCGTACAGACCAGTATTCCACTATCGAAAAGAGCTTGCCGCATATGCTGCAACGGTAGAGAGCCAGGAAGCAAAGGCACATATCGAGCTGATGCTCAGCTTCCATCAGAAGGAGTGCGAGACTGAAGTTGCTGAGTATGACGCTAATGTACTGAATGCTGTTGAGCGTCCGAGCATCCGATACACCAATATGTGGATGGCATATAAGCCTGGCTCACTCGTTTTCATGAGCAATTGTGCTGGCTTGAAGTGTATGGAGATCGTTGACAGCGAGGAGCGAAAAGGCGAGGATCCTGCCTATCTTGTGAAAGTCAAGGCGTTCACTCACGATGGTAAGAACTTTGGATATAAGAAAGATAGCATTGAGCAGTCTCCGTACAAAGGTGTCAAGGAGCTGAGCAAGCTGATCTGTACCCCTCATGACTATTTTGAAGCATCTGAGACACGAGAAACGACAAAGAAGATCCTTATTGAGCGTGGTTGGAAATTCGTTGCTTTGAAGGGCAGTCACTATCGAGCATATGCTGGCCAGGTCACAGCATTGTCAGACGTACGGGACTGGCGTCACTGGGGTAAATACCAGGAAGAGCCTATGATCATCTCTTCACGCATCGTTGTCGATTGCAAGATGTTCGGGGTCATGAAGTCGCCAAACAGAGTCTTTTTCAGGGAAACTAAGTCGATGCCAAAGGATTGCAAGCCTGAGGAGGAGCAGGAATACATCACCGAGCGAGATCTACTTCTTGCTGACAGTCGTGTTCCAGGCTATGCACTTCAGCAAAAGCGATGGTGCTGGTTCCATGTCGATAAGATTGAGCCGGTGGTGTTCAACAAAGACGCGTTCGCCTCGCTGCTAATTCCGGACAGTCAAAAGTCGCTGGTACACAGTCTTGTCAAGACACATGTCGGCAAAACAGACGAGTTTGACGATATGATCGCTGGAAAGGGAAAAGGTCTTGTCTTTGTCTTGCACGGCTGTCCTGGTAAGTCTATTCTTCTATCCTATCATTGTGATGATTTACTGACGCCCGAAATCTAGGTGTCGGCAAGACATTCACAGCTGAGTCTGTCGCTGATCACATCGAACGACCCTTGTACATCCTCAACAGCGGTGAGCTCGGTATCAAGCCGAAAGAGGTGGAGGAGAACCTCAACAAGGCCCTCATGCTAGCCGTTGCCTGGAACGCCATCTTGTTGATTGATGAGGCAGACGTTTTCCTTGAGCAGCGATCAGTGCAGGATCTTCAGCGAAACTGCCTGGTATCACTGTTTCTGCGAGTCCTCGAATACTATGAAGGTATCTTGTTCTTAACAACAAACCGAATCACGACCTTCGACCCCGCCTTCAAGAGTCGAGTCCACCTGGCACTCAAGTACAATGCTCTCAGTGCTGCAGCTCGGAAGAAGTTGTACGTCAACTTCGTCAAGCGAACTTCACGTGATGCACCGGTCCTGGGCGAGGAAGTGCTCAACCGACTGGCTGCGGTCGACATCAACGGCCGACAGATCAAGAATGCTGTTCGTACTGCAAGCGCTCTTGCTCGAGAGGAAGGCGTCAAGCTGAACGAAGAGCACTTGCAAGCTGTGCTGGAAACGACCGCTCAGTTCGAAGAGGATCTTGCAGATACTGAGGAGTAATCGTCTCAGCAGGACACCCTGACAGTGCCGTCATGTCCACTTCGGTGCGATGGCCGACAGAGCTGTAGGGAAACGCATATGCCAAGTGAGAGTTTGGCAAGTTGGGACTCCTACAAGCAACCAGAGGTGTTTCTCGACCGCGCACGACGCGTCCGACAGTTCTTCTGTTTGTACCATCGATAATGTCGGTGATTAATCATTTTCGGAAAAATTCTCATTTGTTTTACCTCATTTCTTGATTGTCGTCTCAAGGT
Organism: Pasadenomyces melaninifex; assembly: GCA_022813495.1. Classification (NCBI taxonomy): domain Eukaryota; kingdom Fungi; phylum Ascomycota; class Dothideomycetes; genus Pasadenomyces; species Pasadenomyces melaninifex. Next base: position 6,379 of record JAKLMI010000186.1, read on the forward strand.
TCCCAAACGTTGTTCGCCGCGCCGTGATGTGAAAAATGATGCCGTCGCTACTCATACCACCAAGTTTGAGACAAACGTTTCTGTGTAAGCTGGATAGATAAATAGCCATCACGACTATCTCATCGACCTACTGATTTGCCCATGTACCAGCGACACAGGGGTGTGAACGTCATTGTTCAGCCTAGTGGTGCCTTGACGCCCATAACTGGAGATCGCCAGGTGCTATAAGCGTCTGTAGGCTCGAGCCAGGTACTCAGAGCCTGGAAAATAGGGGCCATGATCGTTAAAATTCCAGCCAAGATTGACCTAGATAGATGACATCACCAACCTTGGAAGGTCGATCGGCAGGTCTCGACTCTCAGCTTTGTAAATGCATACATTCCCGCTAGGTGCGAGAGCATCGATTGCTCGATCTGCCACTGCAGTAGTGGACAGCACAGCTGAGAAGACGAAAGAGATTGGCGAGCTAGGTGAAGAGTCTGAAGATCTGCTGTCCCATTCCGGTCAGACTTTAGAGGTGATACTGTCGAGGATTGTCAACCGGTTTTTCCATGTAGGTCCATTGGCCTTCTACATCCAGATCCTCTTGACCGTCGTCTTGCCGCCAGATCTCCGGTTCTGTGTGACCTTTGGACTTGTCAGGATCGCAAAAGATGACATTATCCTTTATTCCGAGCGTCAAATGGATGGCAGGGGGGTCAATTTGGATCTCTTTCAATGGTTCCTTTCCTCCTTCCAGAAGTGATTGTATGTTCTCTGCGAGTACTTCTGCTTGAGCACAACCTGGTCGGGCGGCTTTGTGAGCGCCTGTATCGGCGATATCGCCAAGTGCTAGTATGTTTGGGTACTTGGGATTAGCAAGCTGCAACGTTGGCTTGACCTTGATATAGCCGTTTGCAGGGTTTATGACCGATCCAGGATCTAAGTCGTCTAGGTCTCGCATCAAGCTGTTGTTAGGACTCTGGCCGGTTGCTCGAATGACCAGATCAGCTTTGAGTGTACGGCCGGTGGTCAATTCGACATCGAACGGAGTTTTGTCCTTCGGAAACCCCAGTGGAGGGAAAATTACACGACTACTCGTGATAAGGTCGACGCCTAGCTTGTCACATCGAGCTTTGACGATGTCATGAAGTTCTTCAATAAACTGATGCATTACTCGTGTCCGTGAATGGACCAGGGTGATTTTCTTTTCTGGATAGATTTCTTTCAGGTCAGTTGACAATTGAACACCTACAGCTCCTCCTCCAGCAATCACGATGGATTTTGCCGCCTTGACTGCTTTCTGGTGGTTCTGCAGATATTCTACGCATAGTGACTTTTCGTCGTGCTCAATTCCAGCAGGTTGTGCAAGTCTGGTACCTGTTGCGATCGCCAGATATTCATATGGCAGCAAATCCGATATTTGCCATTTCCTGTCTAGCTTTACGTGGTCTGGCTGGACTGAGAGAACATGTGCTTGGACAATCTGATGCGCTTCAGGCCTGGGAGATGATGAGAAAGTCGTGTCATAAGGAACAAAAGCTTTGTGTTCATGGCCAGGTGCAACAGCAAATCGTGGCTATCCCAGCATCAGCAAGTACTCAGGCCCTGACAGCTGCGCGGTACATCTCATGACAGCCGCGAAGCAGATACTTACAAAAGCAAACAGGTGATGAAAATGGCTGTGCGGTTCAATCAAAATAACCTACAGCATGGTCAGCCAAGTTGTAGAACATGCGCAAATGGTCCATTTACCCTATGCGTTGGTGGCAGGATCTTAGCAATGTTTCGTGCTGCCTCCTATCATAGATCAGAATCGCGATTGTGCCAACGACACTGGAACCTACCCATCCCACATACGACCCACCCACCACAACGATATTCTTCATAGAGGAAGCAAGGCCGTTCATGATACCCATCAAGCATACCCTTCACAGATCATTCCACACAGACCTCAGTGTCAGCCGGATCTCATTAACTTGTACTTCAATGATAAGAGACGGTCGTGTTGGAGCTCGTTAGACTTTTTTCCTTTCTGAGAAAGACTTCCCCAATACAGAATTGAGAATGCACCTGTTGTGGAGTGGTCTTCGGCTCTTAACGTCCAATAGGATGGCGATCGAGTTTGCACCAAAGAAGCGGACTCGACCGGATCAAATTGTGGTTGGGCGACACTGATTTACCGTGGAATATTCTATGTGCGCGGCTCCCATGCCGCCAATGTACGTTGGTGGCCATGACCGTACCACCTCCACGTGAGTATGTACTGTACAGTCGCTGAAGAATAGTAAAGTACCAATTATTGAACACCTGGCCCGTGCGAAAATATACCGTTAGTGTGGTTCGTTTCCAAGCTAGCAAATAGATTCCCCAATGAACATCCACCAAGACATTCGAATATTCAACGATATAATGGTGATGGGTTATGCTTCCAGGAGCTCAATCACAATTCTTCTTCGCTGAGATACGTCTTTGATTATTGCTTCTTGAACCAGATCGACGATGGCTTCGGGAAGTGCTCAATTCCTTGCAGCTTGTGAGAATAGACGTTCAAATTATGCCCTGGGCAATACTCGACTCATCTCGGACGAGCAAATCGAAAAGATTGTAAACACCGCTGTGCTTCATTGTCCAACCGCCTTCAATTCTCAGGGAACCCGCGTAGTTCTGTTAGTCAATCAAGATCATCAGGATCTATGGGAGAATATTGTCAAACCGGCTGTCAAAGCTGTAGCTCCGGCTGAGGCATGGACGAACACGTCGCAGAAGCTCGATGGCTTCAAAGCTGCTTATGGCACAGTACGTCAATGGTGTCCTTTCTGCTGATTACACCTGAGAACTCACACCGAGTAGGTCCTATTATACGAAGACAATGATGTCGTGAACAGCTTACAACAATCGTGGCCTTTGTATACGGATTACTTCCCTCAATGGTCAGAGCACTCAAATGGAATGCTTACATACGTCGGTAAGTGTGGAGAACCTCGATTCTTGTGAATTTATCCGTTGACCACCTTCACAGTTTGGACAGCCTTGGAGCAGGAAGGATTTGGGGCAAACTTGCAGCATTATAATCCATTGATAGACCGACAGCTCGCAGACAAGTATAACATTCCGCTTAGCTGGCAATTGAAAGGACAACTCGTATTTGGTTCGCCAGAGCAAAAGCCAAAAGAGAAAACCCACAAGCCACTTGATGAACGTGTCAAGGTGTATGGAAAGGCGAATTGATGGTTGAATGGTCAAATACTATATCGAGGCTCAGCGGTAGTGGATGAACAGTGGTAGTAATGAATCTAAAGCACTTATGCACTTTAGGCTCCCCAGGCAGCTTAAAGGCTATTTCATGCCTAAGTTTTAGGTACGGCTGTAGATGACTACTCCCTGAACCCGGGACCCGAGTGCTTGTAGTAGCCACATGCAGTTAAGCGACTGCCACAATTCATCGACTTACGCTGAGGGCGGGCTGACCTTCATTAGCCCTGGAGGTCTCTCCCATGTCTGCTGTCCTCCTTCATGTGCTTGATCGTGATTCCGAATCGACACGATGCTGCTCAAAGCGTATCTATTGCGCGGATGTAAGTCAAGTATGCAGCCGAAAGTTCGGGAAATTTTCGTCCAATCGCTATAGTCTCACACATGGTGTTTCCTATAGCACGCAATTATGTAATCATGTACAAGATGATATTCCAATCCTCAAGACCGTGAGACGGTATGAAGTTTACAAGGATGAATTTTCCGTTCCATCGTTGCAACTTTTCGTCAATCCGGTGGAATCGCCAAACACCTTTCGTTCAAAACTCAACGAGTATAATTCAGCCCTTTAATGAATTCGGCTCAAACTTCCTGGAGTCTTTGGACTATTCATGAAGACTAGTAGCGAGTGTGCATTCATCAGAAGACCATTGATTCTTCCCTTGGCTGTCGCAACAATTCCCTCGGAACTTGATCAAAGTCGTTCATTACCTCAAGGCCAACGACCGGATCAAGTCAACAATCATTAAAGATGAGTATCACTTCAGCTCAAGGTATAGAAATACGGAAAGTGACCCTAGCTGGTGCCACTGGCAATGTTGGGCCTGCGATTTTGAGAGCTTTACAGGATGCGAATTACGAAGTCACAGTGCTGACACGAGGTAACGGTGCAGAACTCAAACAGCTCCCATCTACCTTCAAGCACAGTGTTGCGAAAGTCGATTATGCAAATGTAGAGAGCTTGCGCACAGCCATACGAGGATCAGATGTGGTGGTGTCTGCATTGCCAGCGAAGGCTCTATCTGCGCAGAAATTATTGATTGATGCGTCAGTCGCTGTTGGTGTCAAACGTTTTTTTCCAAGTGAGTTTGGGTCTGATCCCAGCGAGCCAGAATTACGAAACCTGCCATTTTACAGCAACAAATTGGCCTGCCAAGAATACGTGAAGGAGGCGGCCAAGACGAATACAGGGTTCTCTTACACACTTCTTCATAATGGACCTTTCCTGGATTGGTCGATCGAGCAAGGCTTCTTCCTGAACCTGAAGCAACGTACAGCAACGATATGGGATGGTGGTGATGTGCCGATCTCAACTACAAACCTTGACACTGTTGGCAAGGCCGTAGTAAAGTCACTTCAGCATTTCGAGAGCACGAAGAACATGGACATCTATGTTCAAGACATCGCGATAACTCAGAATCAGCTACTGGACATGGCGAAACACCTTACCACAGGAGAATGGACTATCACAACATCTGATACAGCGACAGCCAAACGTGAGGCTCTCGAGATGCTTCAGCGTCCAAATCCTGACATGGGTTTCGCAGCCATCAACCAGCTTTGTCGTGCCATATTTAGCAGAGAGGCCAAACCTGCGTTCACAAAGCTGGATAACGAGTCATTAGGTCTTCCCCAGATGACCATGTCTGACGTCCAAGCACTTATTAACAAGTTCGTTGCGACAGGATAAGGAACAACCTCTTGGATGTCTTGCAGCATGGCGGGTTCGCGTGCTCTGCACACTAGCACTAAGCGAACAACAAACGAATAGATAAGCCAATCAGAAATTCTTCCCTATATTTTTCCAAAGGATTAATATCACGGAAAAACTTTATGATTGGGTGTCTCGAGCGAAGTCTCCATCGGCTATCTGGGCTGCCGCACTTCGCCCGTTCATGCCTCGTGAGGCTCGACAGGTCTGGATCCCTGTCCAGTAGAGCCCAGTTGCCACAGCTCGCAGCTCGGTCGAGTCTTATCACGCGAAACCCAGATCTGCATGCTCAATCGTCTACGGTGTTGTCAGATGTGGAATAGTGGCAGAACTCGACCTGTAGCCAGTATGAGTTCAACGCGGCAAGTGGGAGGACCACCTTGCTGGACTACTACTGAGGTCGATTCACGCGCAATTACGGACTGGTCTTGAAGCTTAGGAAAGCTAAGACGAGTCAAGCACCGAATTTAGAGCTACCTCGTATAAGATAATCCTGTAACGTCTCGAACCAGCTGATGATACGTCAAGACGGGATGTCGTCTCTGAGGCCTGGCCTGGGGTAAGCCTATGGATCCTGGAGAATAGCGGCGTATTATTCCCCCAGCGGCTGTCCGGATCCTTCTAAGTGTATTAATGACATTGGCGAATCTGCCACATATCTTATACAAGGTCATATCTTTCCACCTCTCAACCTCCTCTATCCACTTCAACACCACCAACACACTGCTATCGACTGACTTTGATTCATCCTGCTGTTGAAACTTTTGCTGGTGCTCGACAATTAACCAAGATGGTACAAGATATGGATCGCCGTGATTCACAGGGTGGTCACCTTAAAAAGACATTCAGCTTCTGGTCGGCACTGGGCATGGCTGTTTGTTGTAGTGGTGCAGTATGGCAATACAACGTCGAAGTTTGAACCTTTCGGCTGACGATGGTTGCAGTGGGAAGGATGGACAGCCTCTCTCGCCCAGGGTTTGGTAGGAGGTGGGCCAGTCGGCTTACTCTACGGCTGGCTCTTTGTTTCCGCAGGCATTGCTTGTGTAGCAAGTTCAATGGCAGAACTTATAAGGTATGATCACCACATTGTTGAACCAAGAACGAAGCTCAGACGCCTTTAGCATGTACCCGTCGGCTGGTGGCCAGTACGTCTGGGTGTCTCAACTTGCACCCCCCAAGTATCGATCACTTATGGTGAGCTTCCTTCCACTTAAATGTCAGACGATACACGATATTAACATTGTCTAGAGCTGGTTCAATGCTTGGGTTACGATAGTCGGTCTTCTCCTCGGCTCAATATCATGTGCTATGGGAGCAGCTGTTCAAATACAATCATACGCAGCAATAACTACAGATTACGAACCTGCCCGGCTCCATGCTTTCCTGGTATGGCATCTTCTTCTTGCGACGTTCTATGCTGATGCGAGTCGCAGATTGTTGTCGCAATATTTACACTATGGCTGGTCATCAACATCTTCGCTCTGAAGAGTATGAGCATCGTGAACGAGTCAAGTCAGTCACATTTCGCTGTCACGATCAAAACTCAGCTGATTCGTTCTAGTTATCTATGTTCACATTCTGGGTTTTCTTGCCTGTATTATCACACTTTGGGCGTGCACACCCAAAAGCACGAGAAACTCTGCTGACTATGTCTTCACGAAATTCAGCAACGGCACAGGGTGGGATGATGGCGTTGCTTGGTGTGTAGCGCAGCTAGCAGCGCTTTTTGCATACTTCTCGCTTGACTCGGCTACTCATTATGCTGAAGAAATGCCTAAACCAGAAGTAACTGTGCCGCGAGTCAGTAAGTACATCAAACCCCATCTTTGACCGGATATCGCTAACATATATGAAGTCTTCTGGCAAACTATCATGAACGGTGTAGTGACTATTCCGTTCGTCGTGACTGTCCTCTTCAACATGGGTGATCCCGATACCATTCTCGCTTCTAAAATAGGCTTCACCAGCCCTTTCAGCGCGATCATACTACAGAGTACTCGGAGCCCTGTTGCGGCCATCTTCCTGAACGGAATCAGTACATGGACTGCTCTAGTTGGCGGACTCGACCTACTTGGAGCATCGGCACGTATTGTTTATTCACTTGGAAGAGACGGCGGTCTGCCTCCAAGATGGGGTACTTTGAACAGCCGCTTCCCTGTACCCATTGAGTCCCTATGTGTCCTCTACGTGTGCGGCTTGCTGATCTCCATGATCTATATCTGGAACAGCACAGCATTCTACGGTATTATGGGTAGCACGCTCGTCGCTTTCCAGCTATCCTACAACATGCCGATTGCTCTCAAAGTATTCTACAGGAAGCATTTCAACACTTTACCACGAGGACCCTGGAGACTGGGAAGCTACGGCATCGTTATCGATGTCATAGCTTTCGTATTCGGAATCTTCATGATTATTTTCATGTCGTTCCCAAGTTATATACCTGTGACAGCAACAAACATGTAAGTACAATCGATTTCGAGATGTGGAAAGATTAGTACTAATACATTATGAATAGGAATTACGCCTGTGTCATCATCGGCGTTACCATTGCTCTCGCCACAACTCTGTGGTTGGTTTATGCCAAGAACTTCTTCCGTGGTTACATTATGACGGAGGAAGAAGCAATACGCACAAACACCAAAACATACATCATGTCAGAGGAAGAGGCGGTAACACGCACAAATACTAAAACAGCCGATGAACCAGAGGAGGTAGAATTTGCGAGTTCATCTAGGAGTGGTGCGGGCAAGTCTGGCTTTACCACGGCGGTCGAGCATTCATAGTCACAACCTGAAATCAGCTCGTGGAGCTCGAAGGTCGAGGCACAACAGGCAGGATCTCGTTTACCCTTCCATTTGGAGAAGGGGATGTTTGATCTATTCGTTATTGAATTTCCAGCCACGCCTGCTCCCCATATCTGTGGCTTGTAAAACGTATTCAGTGTACAGCATTTTCAGACGTTTCTTGTTTTCTGACCGTACGTGTAGCAACGATAAGCAAACATCGAACCGCCCCAAAACGATGCACGATCGAGTCTCGACAAAGAGCGCCAACCACATCGGAGGGTAGGGAACCGACATACGTGGACCGGCACTCGATCAAGCGAGTGACTCGTCAATGGTTGAGCTCGCGTGAATAGTGCCGCGAACGAGTGTCCCTGGGCACTCGAATTGGAGCTGAACTCCACATAGCGTGGTGACTATTTCGACGCTGAGGCTGATCAGCGAGGTCATGGTGGCCAATAAGCACAAGACTGGCTGGAGAATGAGAGGGTGACAGGGTGATGAAATGCGAGCTGGCTTGCGCAATCTGAATGATGTGACTGTCTATTATGGACAGCTATGGCATCCGAAGACACTAGTGGCAGCGATATCTCGTTGTTTCATAACGCGTACAGACTCTTTACAACCGCGACTGCTCGGGTAAAAACAGAAACTTCACAGTCTTGGTCGTTGTCCAATCCTCGATGGCTTGTTCGCCCATATCGCGACCGTACCCACTCTGCTTAACACCACCAAATGGTGTGTTCGGATGTAGCATACCCCAGCAGTTCACAGTGACTGTGCCGACTTCGAGTGCATCAGACACGCGATGCGCGCGTGAGACATCGTTGGTGAATACTGCTGCGTTTAACCCTAACTCCGAGTCATTTGCCATCGCAATAACATCAGCTTCATTACGGAATTTTGAAATAGTCTAAATCGGCATGATTAGTGATTGATCGTTGATGAGGGGTGCTTTGCACACTTACCGCGACAGGTCCGAAGACTTCCTCTTTGACCACAGTCATATCCTCACGGACGTCGACGAAGATGGTATTGTCCACGAAATTGCCTTTTCCAGGATTTGTGCCTCCAAGGAGAATCTTTGCTCCTTCTTGTTTAGATTTTTCAACATAGCCGAATATCTTTTCATGCTGCTGCTTGCTAATCACCGGTCCTTTGTTCACTTTAGGATCCAGTGGGTCACCAGACGTCGTTGGCTGAGAGCTGGCATGTTTTCGAAAAGCATTGACAAATTGATCATAAATGCTTTCCTGTACATATATTCTGGAGCCTAGGGCACAGACTTGGCCATTGTTAGCACTCGAACCGATGTGCGTCCAATGTACTGCGTTTGGTAGGTCTGCATCCTGGAAAACAATACTGGCACTTTTGCCACCCAGTTCAAGAGACACCTTTTTCAAATTTGAGGCGGCTGCGGCTCTTAGTAGCGACCGCCCTGTAGGAGTGCTGCCTGTGAATGCTAATTTGCGGATCTTCATATGCTCAGCGATAGCTTTGCCTGCGACTTGACCCAGACCACAAGTGATTTGGACTACTCCAGGTGGAAAGCCAGCTTCCTTGACCCATTGTGCTAGCTTCTGGCCATAGAGAGGTGCCAGCTCTGGCGTTTTGATGATCAGTACATTACCACTGGCCATTGCGGCTGCAAGTTTCCAAATCGTGATCATCCTGGAGCTGGGTCAGCATACTCAATTGCCATCAGCAGAATCAGACTGACAATGGGGCATTCCATGGCACAATTGCTGCACAAACACCGAAGGGTTCTTTCGCTGTATATGCAGTACCCCCAGGAATCTTCAGATTTAGACCGCTTGCCTTGTGCGTTAGCGTAGCAAAGTATCGTAACGTTTCGACAGCGTTAGGAACGTGAAGATGCTTCGACTCGCCGAACAGAATGCCGGCGTCGACCGCTTCGATGGTGGCTATTTCGTCTGCATCTCGTTCTATCAGATCGGCGAGTTTCAGCAACAGGCTGGACTTGACGCCTGGTAGTGAGTGTCGCCAATGACTTTCGTAGGCCTTCGATGCTGCCGAAACGGCTCGGTCTATATCTGCTGCACTCGCAGCGGCCAGAGTTGCAATCTTGTTTTCACCAAAAGGATTGAGAACATCAAGTGTGTTCCCTTCTATGCTCGGGACGAACTCATTATTAATAAAGAGACCCGTGGGTACTAATTTAACTGTTAGAGATGTTTGTCCAAGCATTGCAATACATTACCTTTTATGACTGCTCCAGATGAGCATTTAATATCTGTCATGTCGTGTGGCATGACGACAAAAAAGCTTTCGCACGCCAAAGCTCAACAAACACGTGCAGGAAGTGAAGTCTGATAAAGGAGAGGCAATGTATATGATTATTTTGTCTTGGGATGCCGATGATACCAAGTTCTATGAAGAAGTCTTCATCAATTTAGATCCGGGGAAGTGCTATGCTTCGATTGCTAAATCCTTGTAATCAATGTTGAATGCCCTGACGAGGCGCGGAACACGACGCGGTATAATGTGAAGACTCCAAACGATGCACCTCGTCCCTCGAGCAAATATAGTTAGCGTGTGACTTTAGGCTCCTTACCCGAGCTTGAGCTCCTTCGGACAATTAACGTGAATTGATCAGCCAATGAGAAGATCATCCGTCTCAAACTCACGTGCGAGTCTGAGAACATACGAAACAAACTCGCCAAGGAGGAATTCTTGGGGATGTCACCATTATGACGGGCCCAGATCGGACCACGTTGGCCATGGATGTGCCGCGGGCGAGATGCTGAAGGCTTGGTGGGCACAATGGCCAAACCACTGAGATTTTGATGGTCAGTGTCAGCTTTGAAGCTATTTGTCTGCTGGAGCAAACCCACCCTAGGCAAGTATGGCTTCCACAAGGCGGAAGTCTACGATGGCATGCGAGCTCTGCCGGAAACGCAGGGTATGTACTTCTTGCCATTAGAATTTGCGCTGGCTCTGACCGGATCAGGTCAAGTGCAGTGGCTCTCCGCCCTGTTCGTACTGCACGATGCACCGTGCTGAGTGTCACTTTGAGACTCAAAGGCCGCGACGGGGACCACGGCCAAAGTCCACTCAAACAGCGGACGCATTGAAAGACGTGGATCAAGTTTATAGTGGTGACAGCACTACTGGCATAGGCAAAGAACCACCGCCAGAGCCCAACCCTGCCGACCTCTCGACTCAGTGGGAGATACCATCGTTCTCCTCGTGGCGAAAGCCATTGCAAATGCTAATAGGAACCGATGCCACTTTGGCATCAGAGTAAGACCTCTTTGTTCTCTACGTCTACCTGCTAAAGTGCAATCAATTCAGATACAATGACCGACGGATAGATCTTCTCGGTCATCTCATCGAGCTTTACTGGACCCACGTTCATGTGCAGCAAACGCCGCCAATGACGGCGGAATCATTCTTTGCTGACTTGGACACTCAGAGGTGTCCATCAGCGCTATGCTATGCTATGTGTGCAGTAGCTATTGCCTATTCTCTGAACTCTGCAGTAAGGCTCGTTCACCAGGGTCACGGGCTTGCAAAGAAGGCGCGGAAGTGTTTGGAACGTTTTCCACCACACGAATATCTTCGCAGGGCGCAAACATACTGTGTCTTGACGCTATACGAAGTTTCTTACGGAAGCGCTGTTAATGCATGGTCTGATCTAGGTTGGTATAGTTCAAGGCAATCACGACCCCTGAAGATGCGCTGATCCAGTATAGCCCAAGCGAGGAGCCTCCTGCAATTCGCGCGAGCCACTCAAGCTGCGTCCGACTCAAGGGATGCGATGATGTTGCTTGACATCCATATCTATCTCACTGAGCTGTCTTTTCTCGTGGGGAATCCGAAGCTCTATCGCAGTCTAGGCGAAACTCATGCGCCTGACTGGTCTGACTTTCCCGAAACAGAACGTTTATCGGTTGTGTTGAAACTCCTTGTCCGTATTCAGAAGTATCGATCAAAAGAGCTCCCCTGGCGGGCTGGCTCCGAATTTTCTCATTTACACAATGAACTGGACGACCTTTTACTTCACGAAGCAGAGGTGTTCCGTCCAAGCCAAGCAACGCTTCAGCAATGGCTTGAAGATGGATGGATTGAGCATATTCATTCTGTTTTGATCTGGCACTGTTCAGTTCTTGCGCTCAACCGCGTATTCCTCCTTGGCCACTCTCCTGGGATGGAACCACAAGATAATATTGCCGACTCCCATGCAGAAATGCTGAAGCAGGCTCCGGCGCAGTTCGTGCATGAAAAATCAAATATGTGCTACGCCAGTGGCATCACCATTCCAATCATTTGTACTGAAGTCATGGCTAGCGACTCTTATTTCCCAGTATGTAAGCAGGTCTAACCAAAAGTAGCAATACTAATTCGTTGACTTTAGTCTGCAATTATGGGCTACGCCTGCTATCATAGTGCTGTTGTGTTGCTCCATTATCTGCACAATGCCTCAAAGGAGCAGCAACCAGAGATTGTGAGATCGCTGCAGATTAATTTTGCCATTCTTGGGGCGCTGAAAAACTTTTATCAGACTGCCGAGGACTGGGTAGAGTCAACCCCCTGTACACAAAAACCATGTGACTGAGATTGTTCTAGGTCGATATATTGCTAGCCGCTGAACGAGATACCTCTGCGTTCAAGACACCATCAAACACAACCGGCATACGCCCTGCACGTGTTGTGGCCCCTCGAAATTTCCAAGACCCACCGCTTATTGCTTTGCGAACGCGTGAGCCTCGTATACCAGGGCTTTATGATGGAGACAAGACGAAGCGGACATTTGAATCGCCAAATGAAGCTGCAAGACCTCAAACGGCACAAAGTTCCACCAAGGACTCCCCCTGGCTGCAGGAATACCAGAGAAGCCTGAAAGAGCACATGGAAAACCATGAGCTACAAGCTGATATACCGCTACCGGCATCTACGACACCACGGTCTTGCCTGCCAGAACTCACGCCAGCGTACAGCGCTGGACAGCCAACGGAATTCGAAGTGTATGAATCGGCAAACTTGCTGACAGGGGATCATGCAAACACTGCGGAAGATCTTCTTCAGAGCTCAGTCGAGCACAATGTTCAAGGCCACATACCCTCCGGTTCCGAACTTAGCGACGATCAGAACCTCATGGATCCTCGTAACCTCTTTCAACAACAACAAGGCTCTGCAACACAAGTGCCGATAGCTGGCTTGTCGGCATCGCCAGCTTTCGAGACTGGCTTGTATGGCATGATGCAAGGACAATTCCAAGCAGATCCATCGTCACAGGCTCAACTATGGATGCGACCACCGCCCATCGACTTGATGTATCCAATCGATACGAGCGCATTGGCTATGGAGGAGCTCGAAAGCGGAGCTGCGTGGTCGATGGGACATGCTTATAGCGATATGGCTCCAGAGTTGCTGAGCACTTGGACCACAGACTTCGACCTGGACATGATCTAGGGCAGATTGTATCCGTCAAAATCGGCATGGTCCCACCACTCGAGGTAGCTGGCTGGGCCATTGGATTCTCCTAATTCTTGTATCAATCAATGATAGAGATCCATGTTTAATTAGGAATAACAGAAAACCTTATTCAAGGCAGGGTATGCTGTATACTGACTTTGCTCCCGCAAATCAAGCACACGAGACTCTGTCTGGAGGTATCACCAACCGTAACAAAGATTAGCATTAAAAAGCAGCCCTAAAGCAATATAGTGCTAACTTACTAGTGTCGTGCAGCTTTAATCGGCACCTAACGTCAAAAGCGGTAAAGGGGCGTCAAATCGTGCGCTCGAGTGCCAATGGAAGGTGCTGTCGCAGTCCCACACTTCCTGGCCACGTGAATTTTTCATCGTTCCCCGGAGTCCTTAGCCTTATCATTTGCGGGGTTCAGCTGTCAGTCTTGTGTGCAGTGTTTCATAACTTCCAACCTTTTGCAGTGAACATTGGTAGACATTGGAGACAGACTCTTGCATGAATATCGCCCTTGAATATTATGCATCGCTATATCTTTTAGTTTCAGTCCATCCTAGCGCGACGAATTCGCTTGATCATCAGCCGCGCGTCCATCGCGCTTCCATTCGGGCTCTTTGGGAACGCCTCATGTTACTTGATGGCTGTTGTCACGAACCAAGCATCAGAGGTACCGTAGATATGTCCATATAACGGCAGCCGGACATCGCTGATGTTCCTCACCTAGCCTATTACAACGATCACTGCAAGCTCACCCCCCTTTTGGGCTGTTTCAGAGGAGGATTGGACCCACGGCTCCTGTCTTACCTGCCGAAGACGTGGCACTCACTGCGATCTCAGCATCCCAAGTAAGGACCATACTTCGATTTCAATACGCAAACGTTGTTCTAATTTGATTCAGCTTGCAAAATTTGTGCCACTGATGGGTTTCAATGTGCAGGGTATGGGTTTCGTGCACGCAGGTTGACGGCTTTGTCCAGGCAGCACTCTAGGTTTTCGTCCGAACGACTGTCGAGGAAACCTATTTCTGGTCGTCCTCAGTCGATAGACTTTTTTGAGGCGCCTCCACGAGGGTTTTCTTCTACAGGACTACCAAAGTCGGACAATTTCCTAACCTTACACTACCTGAGTAGTCACGCCTCTATGTGTGCCAGTGAGACATCTGCTCACCAAGTACAGGGAACATCTCACGAATTGCTCTGGCCCTCGATTATGACGAGAATGGCTATCGCAAGCTACTCCAGAACGAAATCAACGACCCTAGTATTATGAACTCGATACTCGCAGTCGCAGCGTCCCACTACAGTAAATGGCAGCGCTCTTCTGAGAACGAGTCATCCATCTATCTTCGAAAGGCTTTCGTGGCGTTGCAAGAGAGGTTGCAGGATTCAAGACTCGTTTATGCCGAGTCTACAGTGGCAGTGATGCTATTGCTAATGTCTTACGAAGTCCGCATAATTCACTCCCCCCGAAAATACCCATGACACCGTTGACACGCTGCAGGTCTTCAATGGATCTACGAAATGGCAGGCACACTACAAAGCCGTCGTGGGCTGGCTGAGCGCTCGCGGAGCATCTGCTGACTTGAATCCGTTCATTAAGACGTGGATCGCGATGATAGATACGCAACGAGCCCTGAACCTGGGAACCCTTCCAACTCCAGAAGTGTTGTCTTGGCTTCATTCCGCGGCAACATGGCTCCAGGGCAGTACTGCCATCGATCCAGTCTTCGGATGTTCTGTACAATTACCAAGCATTATGGTAAGTACTGGACGATCAGTCGAAATCCACAGCTAGACCAGTGGACTAAAATTTTGATAGGCAGCAGCCTCAAGGCTCTACGTGATTTCTCGAATGCCATATACAACAGAGTCACTATCCCATGCTCAAATCATGAACGAAGCAGATCAGCTGCAAGCAAAGATTAGTACATTGAAAATTGAAATCGGGTCGAAACCAACACTTGCTCTGTCATGTCACAACGAGCAGGTACGACTCATGCCCAAGGTTGACTTGAACGAGCACGAGTTCCACCGTCGGATGACTGCAGTTGCAGAAGTATTTAGGTTGTCAACAGCTATCTACGTGTTTCGTACTGTTCACGAACCACTAACACCGTTGTCAGAGGACTTGAGGACTACACTTGATGAGGCATTCAGACTTCTAGCAATGGTCCCAGATGCTGTTGGACCAGGCGGCACCTTGAGCTGGTGTCTGATTGTCCTTGGAGCAGAAATAGATGCACAAGACCGGCGAGATTATATCCAGAATAGGATCAGAGGAATTTGCGCCCTTGGCATCAACTCGCCAGCATCAGCGACCAGAGTCCTTGAACAGGTGTGGGCACAGCGAGATTCCAGGGATCCTTCCTTACAAAGGTGGCAGGAAGTTATGCAGAATCTGGGCCAAGGACAAGTTTTGGTATAATTGTGTTGCCCTATCTAGCTAATCTGTATATTTAGTATGCTCGCAGTAGCATCAAGGGATTCCAGAGCCCTTAATTATTGACTTTCTCTTTCTTCTTGTTCTCTTCGCCGTCAACGATTCAGACATATGCTCTCCCGAAAATGCTCAGGTATAACAGGCGTTGCGGATGATGACTCGTGCTCGCAAGTCAGGCGCTTTCTGGATACCAGGTGTGAATTGCTGGTAAGCTTCTCGTACCAACGTACAACATAATCCGTTATCACTTCAGACAACCAATAACACTGAGATTAACTTTTGCTTCAAATTTGATTGAATGCAATCACCTCGTGAGGTGAATCTATGGGACTATATACTTCCAAGCCAGAACCAGAACAAGCTACACCACACGATTCGTGTATAAAATAATGCTAACCACATACAGACTCATTTGAACATCAAATCATCAAAACCTTCTATGCCCTTGTGCACCATTCACACGAATGCTTCTTGATCGACCAGTCGAATGGCTTCCATGGATTCTCAGCCCGCAAGTGGTCGAAGTTGCCGTCCGCTGGGACAGAAAGCTCCTGGATTGTTCCTTTTCTGCCATTCTGTACATCTTCTGCAATGGCCTTGTAATGACGCTCAGCATTGATCTGTGGGTCGAACATGATACACCATGGGGTTCGCATTTGAGCGATTGAATCAGGATGCGCGGCGTATTTGCTGAAATCGGCCTTGTGCCAGTCATCTCTCATATCGATACCACTTTGATGGATGACGTGAGAACGGTTGAATCTGATGCGCTCCATGGTTTGGAGAGCAAGCTGGACATTGCCCTTGGCGCGTCTCAAGCAAATGGCTGTTGTTGTTGCATCCTCCATAGCTTGTGAACCACCCTGTGCAGAGGTTGGCAGATGACAATGTGCCGCATCACCAATGAGGGCGATTCGCTTGCCTTCACTGAGCCACGTCTTCAATGGATCACGCCAGACGAGTTTATAATCTGTCAGCTTGTTGGCTGGGGTATGTTCCATGAGCGCTTCAAATTCATCTGGGAAGCCGGTGAGTTCTTCTTTCGCCTTGTTGATATCACCAGGGAAAGACCATGATTCGCCGATGTTTGCGGTGTCCTATTAATTAGTCAGCACTTGCGTCGAATTACATGATACATCGCATTGACTCACCTTATGTGTACCAACCCAGACGAGATCTTTACCTTCATTCCATGAGTATGCCAAAGTGTGAGCGTCAGGACCGACCCAGATCTTCAAAGTATCCACTTCCTTGCGGCAGAAATCCGCTAGACGTGGATCCTTGCGCGTTTCGTCTGTGATTTCGAAGAAAGCTCGGTAGATAGCATAGCCACTGTTCACTTTTGAGTCCTCAAGGTGCAATACTTTTTGTCGGGCGATTGATCGTGGACCATCCGAAGCCAGGACACAATCACCGACAATCTCCTCACCAGTCTTGAGGACCACACCCGCCGACTTCTCGTTTTCAAAGTAGTCAACCACTGCACATCCAAATCGGAATTCAACTCCAACTTTCTGTGCGTAGTCGAGGAAAATTTTGTGCATTTGACCACGGTGACCAGCAAATTGCTTGGTGTAGTCGCCCGCAACGATGAGATATGGGTCAGAGTATATGAACTCATTCTTGTTGCTGTAGTAATCCCAGCATTTGGCGTTGCGTACGCAAATTTTGAGAAGGTCCTCTGCCACTTTACCATTGTCCCATCGTTCAATGATCACACCAGCATTGGGGTAAAAATCGATTAAGTCACCATATTCTATCGAGTCTTTGTATTTCTCGACCAGTATCGAGTGCATTCCGTTTAGTCGACACTCTATGGCGGCAGTAAGACCTGCAAAACCGGCACCGATGATTACAACGGTGACCTGCTTACCATCCTCATTCTTGAGGATGGTAGGGTCTGCTTTATATGAGTCGAAGCCATTCGTTTCCATGGGATATGAGTTGGACGGTATCTGGTCCGTCACAGCATAGTCGGTGCTTTTCGTATCGATTGAACCCATTTTGAGTCGAAGTCTTTGAGTATGTTGCAATTATGCCGCTTTCTTGCTTGATACAATGGCTGAGGAAACGCTTGGTGTTGAGCTGGTACATATGTATTTGACCTTTTCACTACATTGAAGATCTCCGTCATGGTAGCCACCAAAAGTCCCGCCTTGCGGGGGATCGCGCTGCAGCATCAATACTCATCTAAACGCGGAATTCTAGGCCCGTGGGTTCGTAGATGGTACCTAGCTTCCACTGCAGTTCCCCAAATGCATGAAGATTTTCGGCACGGCTTGGCTCCCACCACGGCGCCCGCGCCTTCCAGTTAGAGATCTTCCGTTACATACAGTGTATTCTTCCGATACGGTATTATTTCAAAGTCTCACGTGATCTTTGCGACCACATACCCCGGTGGCACGATCATGGAGTTCGTAGACTTGGCTTGACGGGCGAGCTTCGAGCTTGTTTGTTTGCACTTAAGAGCTCTGCTCCAAATCGTTCTTTTCATACTCCGCAACACATCAGAATGGCGCATCTTCCTCGCTCGAAGGAAGGCTACGTATGGCAAGCAGGCAAATCTTCAGAAGGACTACCCAGTGCCAGTGTCATTGAACGTTCTGATGATCTCAAACAAGACTACGATGTGATTGTTGTTGGAGCAGGCTTCGCTGGACTTGTTGCAGCTCGCGACGCCAGCAAGTATGGCAGCGTTCTTCTTCTTGATGCTCGTGATCGGATCGGAGGTAGAACTTGGACGGCAAGTGTATTTGACGAGGAGCTGGAGATGGGCGGTACCTGGATACACTGGTACGTTGCTGCCACACTTACTCGTGTGATGGAAGTCCAGAGGACGAAAGTCCAAAGTGCTAACACATACCCAGGAATCAACCACATGTATACTCCGAGCTCCACCGGTACGACCTGCACAGAAATCTGAAAGTGACCGAAGGACCACTTCATTGTGACGCAGTCTACTACAAATACCGCGACCAGAAAGCCAAACAAGTCGACCCAGTCGAATTCGACAGAATCGCAGATGCCATTTGCGAGAAATTTTTCAACATTGACGGTCTCACACTTCGTGACTACCTCCCACGACCACACGAACCTTTGAGGTATCCAGACGTCTATGCCAAGTATGATAAACTCTCTGTTCAGGATAGACTTGATCAGCTCGATTTCAGTGATGAGGACAAGGCCACTTTTGCGACCTTGGCAGGAGGATTTGGTCAGTCTCATCCTCGTGACGTTGGCTTCATGGAAGCTGCAAATTGGTTTGCCCGTGTCGGAGGATCAAACGCAGGGATCAATGAGTATTGTTCCACGTATAAAATCGGCAATGGCGGAACCACCTCTCTCGCAAGAGCAATATTGAGCGACTTCGAAGGTGATCTTGTGGTCAATGCGCCAGTAGCCGAGATTGCGCAGGACAGGCAATGTGTAAAAGTTACTCTCAGGGACTCAAGACAAGTGAAAGCTCGATATCTGATCTGTACGATTCCGCTCAACGTCTTGCCAAACATCAAGTTTTCGCCGCCACTGTCTCAACTCAAGACACAAGCATCCTCTCCTGGCGTCATCACCAAAGGTACAAAGTACCACTTCCAGTTCTCTCAACCACAGCCTCATTACTTTGCAGGCGCAACGTTCGATTCACCCTTTGGCTTCACGTGGTCAGATCATCATGGAAAACAAGGCAAAAACACATATGCCATCGGATTCGGCAATGGAGGCCAGCTTAAGGACATCAAAGATTCTAAGCAGATTATTGCCTCGTATCAATCACTCTTCCCGAAACCTGGGGACATCTCGGGTTATGCGATTCACGACTGGAGAGATGACGAGTTCGCACAAAGTGGATGGGCCTGTTTTGGACCGGAATGCGCTTCAAAGTATCTACGTGCTCTACAGGAGCCTCATGGTGATCGCGTATTCATGGCCTCAGGTGACTGGGCGGACGGCTGGAGAGGTTTTATCGATGGAGCAATCGAACAAGGCACTCGCAACGCGCGCCGTGTTACACGTCTTCTGCGAACCCCTACCGCAGCGCATATGTTAAGAGCACGTTTGTAAAGGCTGGTTGGCCTCTGGCTTGGTATCTGCGACATCTATTGAAAAGTATGCTGTATTATAGCTGTAATTCCATAGCAAGCGCACTTTTGACTGTCTCAAATCCTTACTGCGCTCGCTGTGGAAGCTGCGACCCGCATCGAATATACCTGCGGAACAATATTCTTGACATTTTGATCCTGTATGCATTTATGATACAAGTTTTACATCGCACTGCAAGTGAGTTTGTGCAAAGTTTATTGGAAGAGTTTATCTGAAGAGCCTCATTTGATCGGATAACTTTGAAACTATCTTGCGCGCTAAACACAAAGTCAGATTGTAGACAGATGCAATAATCTCTCGCACTATGCAAGCTCTCTGCTTGCTGGTCCCAGAAGGCAGTCCCAACTTTTCGGTCGACCTGCTTGCAAACAAGCACCGAATGGCATTACCATTCAAGGACGTCTGCAATACACAAAAACCATCGAACATGCAGCTAACGTGCGACCAAGCTACAGCTGACCATGAAGTTCTCTCTATGATCTGCCTTGCTGACCAGTAGCGTTTCCTTCCAAAAGCGCACCTCGTCAGCCTACTTATACATTCGCCCCTACAACTTCGCCTTCGGCGGCAGGAACGCTTCAACTTCGAGCTCCACATGGCAGTCAGGGTGCAGCAATGAGTGCACAACCACAGCAGTGAACGCTGGTCTCGCGGACTTGAAGTACTTCTGTGCAGTCTCCATCAACACCTCACCTACTTCGTCGTTCCCCGGAACTTGAAACGTTGTTATCTGCCCTGTGGTCAGTACATAGTGCCAAGCTGCCAAGCTGGCGTAGGTCTATTGCGCGTAACTTACCTTGTAGACATGTTCCCAAGCATTTTCACCCAGTCCGCATTGTTTCAAGGCGAGTTGGACGTTCTGGAAAGCCTGATCGATCTCCTCCTTCAGATTGTTGGGAGCCGTGTCATCGGCCCGGAGACCTATCTTTCCTCCGACTATAATCCTGGATGCATTTGCTGGGATGACCACAGCGTTAGACATGTGGAAAGCATCCGCGGCGCCTTCACCGGGCGCGCCCGGATGATTCCTGAACTGCAAGCCGTGCTGGGACAATACGGGGCTCTTGTAGTCGAGGACCATTTTGGC